>JAPYYT010000052.1:0-168504 GCA_030522565.1 Ceratosolen corneri | reverse complement strand
AGAAGCCCTGTGTGTGTGTGCGTGTGCGCGCAGGCCTTCCCTTTATGCCAGCTGCCAGCGCCCTCCCGAGGCAACACTGGCACAAGGAGCGGCTCGGTCGTTCTCTCTCATTCTCCTTACTTGCCACCTAGCCACGTTGCTACCACAGGTAGAGAAAGTAGCAGCGAAAAGCATTTCCAAGATGGCCAAGGCCCACACTCCTGTACGTGTAGGCGCTCGGCTGGAGCGCGTGCGCACGCTCACGACGGCTACCAACCGACAGAGAAAACAAGATGGGCAGCCGTGAGTCGGAGGGCTGATTAGGTAAGCGAGGAGCGGAGAGGCAGAGAACAATTAGGAGGTTCGGACAAGCCGATCAGTTTACATCGTTTCTGCTCGAGTATCCGATGCATTAAAACAAAACAAAAAATTAATGAATGTGTATGGCCATATATTTCTTTTAATTATTCGGCAAATTATTACTCGAGATATAACGTACGAGTAAGACTATTATAATTAGCTGTAATGGTTTTTCGATAAACCATTAACTGTTGAGTAAAATTAAATGACTCGTCGGAAAGACGAAGAATTAATGTTAAAAGATTCGAAATTAGCACTTACATTAGTGTGAAATTTGACGATTTTATTAAATTTTCGCTTTTTTACTAAGATATAATCATTGCCGTAAGAACATAGGCTGCTGGAAAACATGTTTACTTTTCGTATAGTTGATATTCTGCAAGCAAATTGATGTTTCCTATCTAGAAGAAAATTCTTATCTGAAATGAACATGCACGATAAAAAAAAAAACTTGCCTACGAGCTGAAAATTAAATATTTTCTCTCATCTTACAAATAAAAATATAAAGGTCTAGCCAATAATTAGATTGCATTAATTTAAATGTAAATTTAATATTATTCTTATTCAACACATGGTTTTTTTAAAGGTATTATTAACATAGCTTATTTCGATGAATTTTAATCCCTAATACATATCGACTTATTAATCAAAAAACGTAATTGTATTTAATATATTATCATTAGCATATCATACTATTTAATTACATCTATTAAGCAATACCTATAATACTCTTCATTAATGAAATTTCTTTTGCTGCATTAGTACAGACATGTTTAAAAACTATGAAGTAAATTAAATTATTCAAAATAAATACTTTCATATTTAATGTTGATAAATATTAAATATTGATTATTTAATCACTATAAAATTAGGGACTAATTTATTAAATTTATTTTTTAATGCATAATTTTAGAAGATAAGCATGTTATACTTTTTCTAAATTTAATTATTTACATTTAATTTATGTTTGGAGATTATTTTTAAAAAGCAGCTCAATAAATAGCATGAATATATTATCGGTGTAAATTTATTAGAGTTGATAAAGTAACAACGTTACAAATCATCAACAATATTAGTCAAAGTTATTTGATTGTTACTGTATACTATGAGAAAATAATTCAGTCAATTGTCGTTTTATCAACAAGTAAAATAATTTATCAGTACATTAAGTACCTAACTATGGGTCTGAAAAATATCAAGCAGCAGCAACTTGCTCTAATATAATGACGAAATTTTAATTGTCAAAAAGTTCATTATGATTTAAATAAATGAGTTAGCAACTTTTCAACTGCTTTTAATTATTGTCTTTAGGTTAACATTAATTGACTAGGAATGAGCAATTGTTCGTTCGCGTTTAAATCGGTAAGAAAGTAATTACTGGATATCGAATGTTTATAAGAGATAAAAATACAGCGTCTAAATATTTGAGTAGGGAGCATCGTTTCGATTTTTTGTTTAATAAGTTAGCACGTATGTCACGTGCGCAACAGTTGATTTTTAAGTGCTTAATACATTATTATTAGTAAACTATAGATTATAATTATTAAATATATACTATATGTAAATCCATTGTTTGAAATTCATAACTATATGTTTCTTATTTGATTATTTAACAAAAATTACATTTTTTGCTTCAATTTTCTGAAATTCCATTCTCAAATTGATGATGAAACCGAATCAATGCATTAAAAATAAAATAAAAATACCTGTACTAACATAATTGTGTACTAATACTAAATATAGTAAATAATACTAATAATATAATAAATAATATATAATTATTGTAATATAATTATATAATAATAATAAATAATAATAAATGTTTTAACATAACATAAAAACATAACTAACAACAGTGTTGCACATAATTATTGTCTCTACTCTTTTATGAAAATAATTAACAAATAACAATAATACTAAAGACAGTATAATTAATTAAGCACATTTTAATACACTTTCAAATTATTATCTGGTACCCTCTTAATTCAAACAAATATATTTATTATGTTTTATTGAATTTATTTAATTAAAAATCCTATTTAATTTTAAATAGACAAATAATTATATGGTATATTTACTGAACCTTTAATATAAATTAAAATAATATATAATAAATAAAAAATTTGATGAATATATTATTTAATATTTAAATTGACTTTTCTAAATTTAAACATCAATTGTTAATAATTATTTTTTACATTTTAATTATTAAATACATTGGTTTTTTTTTTTTTTTTTTGACATTTTAAAATATTTATAATATTTAATTTAAATCAATAATTAATTAACTCTTGATTGGTAAAGTAAAATACAGAACAATTTTTTTAATAACCATCATAAAAATAATGTCTACATAACAGTCATTATAATGTATAAAGATCACATTAAATTCTAATTAATATTCTAGCAATTTTGTTAGCTTTAAAATTTATAATATACTAAAGATATGTAATATATATAAAAAATAAGTTTCTTATAAAATCAACTATTAAATATAAATATATACTTATATATAGTAATAATAATAAGGATTATGATTATATAGTAATAAGAGGAATTGCATATAAAATTTTATATAAATGTTATATATAAATGAATTATTTATATTAGCTAAACATATTTTAATTAATTTTATAGGTATTATACATTTTTTTCTTTATTCAAAATCACATACTGCTGCTGCTTTTTGAAATTATTCTCGTTATAATATAGGTCTGTTAATTTCAAATAAAAATTAAAATATTAAATTCAAATATAAAATTATATTTTTTAATTTATAAATTTTATTGATCAATAAAATATTTTCATATTCTCAGCAATATTTTTATTTAATCTCAACATACATAAGTAATGATAAGATAATTTTTACAGATACTATTCAATTTATCTTATTTCTGAATAATGACTATCAATTTTATTTATAAACTATTTAATAATATTCCAATATTCAAAAAATATATTATTAATTACATTTTTTAATAAAAGTTCTTCAAATATAAAATTACATAATGATTAAAATACAAAATATATATATTTCATATATTTTTAATTGGAAATTTAATAAATGTTATATAATAAATGTTGTTTACACAAGATTTTTATACTGAATGATGAACCTAATCATTATATAATTGTCTGATCCATATGTCTCAAATAATAATTGAAATCTTTATATACAAATACATATTTAAGATACTAAATAAAATGTTTTATTAATTTTTTTTATATTATGAATGTTTTTTTACAGAATACTAATACTCACTTAATATTTAAAGGTCCAAATTACTATAAGTATATCGAACAATAAATCCAAACAAATTATATTAAATTTTTAATATCTATTATTTATAAATAAAAATCAAATATTTTATTAATAGTATAACAGATTTTTTAATTTGAAAGATTTCTATACTCAATTAAAGTGATTAATATATTTAATAATATATTTAATTAATATAATTTAATTATATTTTGAATAAAATTATATTGGATTTGGGCAGAAATAAGTAAAATATATTTTTAATATTTTTTCCATTTTCAATTAACTAAAATTATATTTTGAAAATGTTATCAAAATATTATAGTAAAAAATATACTCTAGTACATTAACTGTTGTCAGATTCTAAATTCAAAATTATCTTTAATTCTTTTTTTTACACAATAAATTAAGCATATAAATATTAAATTTATATATTTAATCTCAATTTATAAATTATCTAATTCATAATACTGACCCTTTTCAGTTGAGTACTCATAATATTTTGTAGTTCATTCTTAATAAGTCTAAACTTCATCATGGTATCACTAGAAAAAATAGAACGTCCAAAAGCTAAACCAGGATAATCAGCACAATGCTTTCTCCTTTTAGCCTCCCGCTCTGCCTGTACTTCAATTCTTTCACTATTACATCTGAGCTTTGCTAATTCACTAATTTCTGCATCTTCCTCAACAATGACAATTTCCTCGTCTGAATTGCCATCGCCCTGAGCTCTTGCGTCTGCGTGCTCAAGCTCAAGGCCTTTATTTAAAATACTACCAGAGAGACTATTTCTGTGTAAATTAGTATTTATTACATTATGTACATTACTGCTCTGTTTACATTGAACAGATTTTGCGTTTTTAATTACAATAACATTATCACAGCTAAGCTGAGATTCATTTGTATGCTTTGGAATCCCAGGTATAGGTCTAGATGAACTTAAATTATCGTTCAATTGAAGGTTACATTGTAATTTTGGGGTATTTATTGGCGACCTTTTGGAATCTTTAATCAATATGGCATCATTCATAACCCCAGCAGGGCCACACTGCGCGGGTCCACTGGTGGGGGCCGAGGACGTTATTGTCGAGAAAGTCGGCAGAGATGTAGATGTACTATTCGCACTCTGATTCAGACGACGTCTCATTGCATGTCTTGGATGATGCTGATGTCCACGACGTCTTGTCGTTGACGACAACATTGGCTCCATGTCACTTCTATTTTTAATCAATTTTCGTTTTGTTTACGTAATTAATAAAAATATGTTTCGTATTTTTAGTATGAACTTTCTAATCAATTATTTTTACATTGTTATCATAAGAAAAGAATCTCCATTCTTATTCTTGGTTTTGACGAAAACTTTCGTATCTATTTCTAGGTTATGTTCCAGTCTACTATACTCAGCGTCATTTATTTCTCTTCAACGTTTAATTTCGAAAGATAAAAAGTGAAATAGAAATTTACTTTTTATATTCCCAATCTTGTGATCGTTCATCCAACGTAAATTAACGAAAATGAGTCGATAACGGAATGTAGATACACCGTCATCACCACCCACACTGAGTTAGTCGCCATTTTTTTCAAAATTTTTGTAATGCCTCCACTTACCGTTTATACATTTATTCAACAGATGACGCCAGTTATACGCATGCGCATGATGTATTTAAGATAGAAAAAGGACGCGGGATCTTCAAATATAAAAGTAGGGCAAGTTTCAAATTAGACTCTTGTCGAAACTCCGTTAAAAAGAGTTAAACAGAGACAATGAGAAAGAGAAATAGATATACAATATGCGAATAGTTTGGTGCGCGCAACACGACTGCCGATTGTCTGCTGAGGGGCACAAGAAAACCGACGGTCAGAAAGGATAGAGGCGCGCGCATATGCATGAAAGAAGAAAGAAAGAGAGAGAGAGAGAGAGAGAGGATGACCGTTTCTTTGACGCTGAATACGAATATGGATAGCGATGACGAAAAAATCTGTAAATACCGTATATTTTCTTTTTATTTCCCATTTTTAACAAATTTTCAAAGATTAGATCTTCTAAAAATCGCACACTCAAGATAAAATGTAATCATAACGTAATAATTTAAATAGATTTTTAATGTTAGTTTTTATAATCTTGCTCTAATAAAAATTTTCCTCAAATTATTTCTTGAATATGTAAAATATCAAATATATACTTTTATATAGAAAAAGCTGTAATTTTAAAATCCTTATTGGACATGTTTTCATCCATTTTAGATATTTCGTCCATTAAGAAAGAAAATACAGTTACTGTTTCTACAATAAAATGTAGAAACAAATAAATATGAGAAATTAAATACAATTCCCAAATACTATACAAAATATTAATTTAGATAGATACATTTTATGTCAGGAAAGAATTTTTTAATTATAGGTTAGAAATTATTTTTAAAAATAGACATTGTTTTTTCAATAATATTTCAATCCTTTTATACAAAGTTATTAAATGTATTAATAACTAATTTTTATAAAAATGGTTTTTATAAATAGTTTCATATTAATTTGTAAGGATAAAAATAAAATATGATGATGTTAATATTATAATTTTTATTGTGATAAATACTTTTATATACAACAATTGTATCATGAAACAATAATTTAATGTTTAATTACATATTTCACTGTTTTTTTTCATTCTTGTTTAGATTTAGTTAAAAGTTATATTTCAAGTGTAATAAAAATAACAAATATTCTATAATATTCATTTAAATAGACTAATCATGTTACATGTTTTACACTATTAATTATTTAAATTTCACTAATGTATATCAAAAAGTATTTAATAATATATTTATTGTGTAATTATTTACACTTAATTTTTACTCAAGTTTTAAAAATTAAAATTGGAAAAATAACTTAAAAATATTTGTACATTATAAATTTATTATTTTAAATTTCGAAAATATCATTTTATAAGAATATGAAAATTATTCCGTAAAAAGAATAAAGTAGTTTTTATAGCAAAATCATTTTATCTTAAAATATTATTATAGATTTAAATTTGTATTTTATATCGTTTACTTCAATTCCAATACAATAGAAAATTATGTTTATACATAGATAAGTTCAAAAGTATTTTGTTAAAAAATAATTGACAGACATTTTATTTGTTTTTGTTTTGAAAAAAATATTATTTACTTATATAGAATAATTCTTAACAAAAATTGACAAGAATGATATATAAATTAATACTAATGGTTGTTCAGATAATTTTAATGTACATGATTATTAATTACTTTGTTGTATATATAACAAATATTTAATAACGCAATCAATAATAAATATTATTATTGATTAATAATGTTTCAGTAGCATGATTACTACTGCTATTTTAAAAATATATATAAAAAGAAGTAATATGAATGAAATAAATATTATTGGAACTAAACTAAATTAAAATTAAAATTATAATGATAAATAATAACCAGGTATGTACAACAAAGCCTCACGTGACTTTTTGAATAATAAACTTGAACACTGAAACAAAATGTGTTTGGATAAAATGAGGTGCTACACTTAGATTAAAAAAAATTATTTCTTTGGATGAAAGATAAGAAAGTGAGGATATTGAAATAGAGAATATTCACAAATAGAAATAAAGAACGATGTGATAATAGTAATAGATACAATCATCGAAATTATCAATAGTGGGGCACATTTTTGATACATCTTACTATATTCAGTAAGACGAAATCTTTCTTGACAACTCTGGCACAGATTGCGCGCGTAGCGTCATGACATTCTTAAAGCATTACGTCAAATACTCTACACGTATACAACGCAGGCTTACGCATTTGTGTATTAAATGATGTCTTGTCTTCCTCTTCATTTTTCTCTACGTTATTTTAAAAGTGCTTTTAATATCTTAATTGATTGAGTCTCACCTTAGCTCTATACAGCCTTCTGCGCCGCTCACCCCATCAATAGTTATTTGTAATGTTTAAAAACCCTGGTAAATTATTTATAAGTGGAAGACTAAACTTAAAATTTATTGTTCACATACTTCTTCTCGCATTAATTCAGGAACATCATCAACTAAATATTAAATTATAGCATAAAAAAAGGAAAGGTTGAAACTACTTACTAACTGTTACCATTTATTAAAAAGTATCGATTTTCCGAGGAAAACTTAAACTCATAATATAAAAATTTAAGCAATTTGTTTGAATCTGTTATATTTTGAAAATATATCATTTATAAAATAGTAGTAATTTAATTTGATATAAACTTTTTACTCAAAATAATGTTTTTTCATTAGGTAATAGTATACTCAGTTTTATCTTATTATGTTACGTTATTATGTTATTGTATATTTACTTTGAAGTATATTTTAATATCATTGTCCCCAATTAAATTCTTCACTAACATAAAAGCATTTCTTTTTTATTATTTTCTAATTATTTCTAAAAGTATATAATAATTCAATATAATTCTTGTGAAACTATTTAATTAATGGAAATTTAACACTTTAAATTTTTAACTTTACGATATTTTTATAATGAATGAAAATAGGAAATTTTCTTAATATTTATTTAACCAAGTCAAGGTAAAATATTCTTATAATTTCATTAAATCAATTATTTAAATAAAATTTGTTTTTAAATCAAGGATGGTTACAAAAAATAATAATGTAAACAACTTTTTGTATAATAGTATTGTAATAAGTAATACAAGGTATATTTTTATATTTTTTTTATAGATACAAATATATTTATTTATATTTATGATTGTATGAACTATATAAAAAATTAAAATAATATGAATTAAAATTTCTGTTAAACATTTTATTCTACTATTATTGTTACTTCTAAATACAATAAATATTGTTAAATGAAAACAGTTTTCTTAAATTTTAATATATTCTTACAATAATAATTAAAACTAAATATAAAGTGTTGATCTTATTCAACATTAAAATTTCTAATGAGTATTATCCTTAACATAAAAAATATATAAAGTAATTTAATTTATTTAATTAATAACTATAATAAAATTATCAATGTTATTAAAAAAATAATAAAATTAATTTTTATATTTTACCAATTTATTGTGATCGATACCAACTATAAATTTATATAGATTTTTTTTGTCAACAAGTATTGTTAACTTAATATTTATTGAATAATTGTGAATTTTATTTATAAAATTAATGTAATATTTATAGCAGTTAAATAAATAATTATTACATATGTAATGATTTAAATATTTCAGATAAGTTTTTATTTAATAAGGATAATTTCATATGTCAATTCAATCATGTAAATTTAAATCATGTAAATATGTAAATAATTTCAAATGTAAAAAAATAATTTTTATGTTTCTGAAATCATAATTTAATAATAAAGTGAATATTTAAAAAAATTTTTAAAAATTAAATAACCTTTATTAATGATTTTAAATCTCTCGATGTATATACTAAGATATATTGATATATATTCTTAACGTTTAATTTACATTTAATTTATATATGAAAAAGTAATATTTATCACATTATTATGTATTCTTAAAATATCTGTGTAGCAAATGAATAATTTATTTTACTTTATGACTAATTTGGCAATTACATAGGAAATAAAAATTCAAACACTAAATAAATTATAGTTGAAAAAATATTTATAATAATCCAAAAATAAAACGTTTAAAAATATTTAATATAATATGCATCATATAATGTTCCTTTAAAGAAATAAAATAAATATTTTTAATTAAAATTTTTTCTTGAAAACTCGTATATTATGAGTTTATACAGTTTATAAGTTGTTCTTACTTTGACATAAATTTTTCATAATTAGTAAAAAAAAAGATAATCCATAACTGTTCTATTTGAATTGGTTGCTAGTAAATAATTATACAAACTGCTTTATTTAAAGAACAAACGTGTAACTCACATTTTGGAGGGCCTTATCCTTTTCCTCAAGCTTGGCATTGACCTGCATGAGTGCTTCTTGAGTCTGATCTAGCTCATTCTCAATAGTCTGAATCTTCTTTTGGAGTGCACGGGCCTCCTCCTCTGCCTACATTTTATTTCAGAAAGTAAGAAAATTGTTAAACGTTGTTAGGATTCTTCCATAATTTTTATTTTCACTATACCAACTATAAGCTTAATTTTTCCAAACTGACGTACCAAAAATATTGTTACGCAATGAAATTAATTACGAATTGCGTAAACCTACACTGACAATGCATTGATTTTAAAGAATCGTCGAATTCATATTATCGATTTCAATAAATCCTATTTAGAAAATTTAGCTAAAATTAATATGAATATTGTACCAGTTTCAAATATTTTTATTGACTGTTCTATAATATTGTCCCCTACAAACACAATTAATCAGATTCTTAAGAATTCTTTATCTAATTTTATTTCTATGATTCCATGAGTTGGATCTCGTTTGAGCTACTACGTATCTAAAGAATTATTTGAAGAAAAGCGGTGATGCAAATATAACCCTGATGATTTGAATATTCGATCAAAGTGTGACAGTATAAAAAAAAGTGAAAACTAATGACCTTTTCTGCACGCGCATTAGCGTCGCGTGCTTGTTGTTCACAAAGTAATGCCCGATCCATGGCATTATCCTTCTCCAGCTTCATTCCCTGCATCTTCTTCTTAATTGCGTCCATGGTAGAGGTTTGTTTTTATTCTACGGGGTAAACTGAAACATAACAAGTTTAACATATATTGACGGATGAGTGGTGATATTTGTACGATTTTACAATATAAAGTCAACAAGAGCTCAAGTGGAAAGTTACTAAGAAACTAATTGCATTGAAGAAACTTTAATAAAATATTACGCAAAATTATTATAAGTTATTAGAATATCAAATTATTTTTAGATTCAAATAATTCGCAAGTAAGATTATGATGTGCAATAGACATATTTTTAATATGCAACATTACATCTGCAGTTTGAGTAAAACAGTAGTTTAAAGTAGACTGGGAGTCGGGAAATCTTTAATCTCGTAGTTCCGAAACGCTGGCTTACATGTAATCAATATAATATAAAATTTCATCAAATCAGTAAATTATATTCATCGCATACATTGAATGAGATCCAATGCAATAGATATACATGAAACCTTAGTTTTTGTTACAGTATTAACAAAATTTATGGATGGATGTTCAAATCGACGATATGTAATTACAAATTTTTAAATAAAATAAAACAAAATATATATTTATAAGTAAAATTTATTATTTGGTAATGTTGCGTCCATAATTTTAAATCTAAAGGATATGCAGATCGACTATTTTTGTAATACATAAAGTTAAGGGATCGTACTTAATTATATAATATATATATATATATATATGCTTTTATACAATTTTTATAACATTATCACTTTGTTCTCTGTATTGATTAACTAAGTACACTACAGATATAAACGCAATTTATATTTAATGCTTATAAATATATATATTTATTAATTTTCTAAAATTTATTGTTTATTAAAATAAAGTACTTCAAGAAAAGCTAAAAAATTAATAGCTATAATAACTAATATATTTTACCATGTACATTTGCCTAAAGTACTATTTGAAAACAATATTCCATTTCGAGTCAACAATTAATTATAATGCTATTGTTTTGAAATTCATTACTAATTGGAAAGATTAAAATTTTTTAATTTTATCTCAAAACATACATTAATATTAATTAATCAGAGATTATTTATTTTGTATCAAATGATGTAAATAATTAAATATACAATTTTTTTATACACATACAGGCGTGTATCCACGCGTATGCATGTTCGAAAATTTAAGAATTATATTGAGTTGTAAAGAGTAAATTTTATTTTTAGATTTACAATCTTAAAATAATCTACTTTGGCACGGAGTTCGAAAACTAACATAAATATATTTTAAGCCAATATACAAGCCTTTTAATTAATATAATGTTTAAATATATGTTTTCTAAATTAGAAGTCGGCTTACACTGTTTAATTTATGTCCGCGTGTTGTTATATATAACATTTTGATAAGATGAAAGTTAGCTAAAATTCATAAAAAGGACAAATGAAGTTATAAGTCAATCATCTCATGAATTGTATCAAACAATTAAGGTATTATTGTAAATAATATATCCTTGAAACTCGAAGCGAACATAAAGATCTACTCTAACATTACCAACTGCGGACGCTGTTAATTATTTTCAAACTATATGAGTAATCAAAATTGATTCAGCCCTCAAAGTGAGTTGATTTTATTTCCATAGTTCGAACTATAGGTCTAAATTTTTTGAGCAATGACGCGATACTTACGTATACGTTCGCAATCGCACAAGGAGAACTACGCGAGAAAATACGGAATAGAAGAGGGGGGGGGGCGCGACGCTACTAAAAAATTTTCGATTTCTCATTTACATTCCTCCGCTGTAAAGATCTCACGGAACATCCAAGAAAGGGGGCAGAGGCGCCGGGTTTCTCCGTGCATTAGAGTATATAATTAGTAAGCGAGCGAGTGCTTGCGCGCAAGCTTTATTTATAGTGGAAGGTCTTAGCTGCAGATGCTGATCGGGAGCCTGAACGAGACTTTCGATACCCCCGAGAGTAGAGCGGTCGTCGCTGATCCAATTTCTAATATGGCCAATTGGAACAGAATTCGAAGGCTTGGCGATAGATGTTTTCCAGAGCGCGCTTTTAAGCTCTTATAGCAAGCCAATGAGTAATGGGTAAAACGAGAAAGGAATATTCTTAAGAAGAAACCCACGCATTATAATTGTAATGGTTATATTTGAATTTGGATTAGGAATCGCACGAAAACCTTGCTCAAAATACTCAAGTTTAATTTTTTCATGATTCAGTGTACAAAGCAAGTGATAGAAAAGTTTTAATATCCCGATTGTACACATTTAATGTGCACAAATGATTCATCTACTAATTAACGATCTCCAATATTTAATAAATATCATTGTCAAATATTTTATATTTTGAATTATGATTTTTTCATATAAAAAAAAGATCACTAAAAGCTTTTTCAGATAAAGCCAATATAAGTATTTTAATAATAATGAAATGTACATAATATAATGTTATCTATTTATGTATATTAATAACCCAGTCTAAATAAATTTCTATGATTCATCGATCTGTAAATAATATTAATTCGGAAATCCATTTTTAAATATAAGTTTTAATGTATTGCTACAGAAGAAATAAATAAAAATAAAGTATTTAAGTGTTGTCAATATACGTTATTCAATTCCCGATACAATAAAATAACTGCCGAATTGCCGAATACTTTTACTTAAAATAATATTAATAGCGACGATAATGACGATAGGGAAAAGCTTGATTTAAATATTACAAGATTTCGGCTAGTACATTTGAGCAGTTTTACAATGTTATAAATCGAGATTGTTATTATCGAGAGTCCTTTATTTTTAAATATATCATTAGTCGTTGAATGCAAAAGTGAGTGCGCAATAATAAAATTATAAAAAGCGTTTTTACTCTTAAAAATTTAAATTCGATTTACAGAAAATCAAGTAGGATAATTACTAAAGGTAAATTCGTAACGTAAAAATTGCAATCGATCATCTGGGGTGCCAAAACTATCCCAAACACTATCTACCCGCACCATTTTTCGTCTAAATTAAAGCGAAAAAAAATAAAGAGCATTAAAAGAGATAGAATGAAGGATATTTTTGTATACTATGTCAAGAGGAGGCAGCAGTTTGGCAAGAATGACAAGAGAGAAAGAGGTAGAGAAAATGGCGGAGACAATCCATGAGATGAAAAGAGGCAGACAACTACGGTGCCTCTTCGTCTCGTTTGTTTCTCATCCTCAACCTCTTCCAGACCATTTCAGGCTAGCCGTACGGCTCGGTGTCCCCTTACATGCGTGCACGTCGAAAACATTAATGCCGAGTTTTTTTGTGAAAATCACGGAGGGTGGGAGAGTAGCTCATTTAATAACGATCGTCTTTTTCTTTCTAAGCTGCCGTAACGAGCTTACAGGGTGCGAGTGCCAAGCGAAGTTTGAATAATACTTACTGCGCGAGTACTCAATTGTTGAATAGTGAAATAATTGTTGCGATTAAGTCCAAATGCGAACAATATGAGCACACAATTGATATTTAAATGCCGACTGTATAAATAAAATTAATACATCTGATGTAGTCAGGGAAGGCTTTCCGCGCGTTTTCATATACAAACATTTGTTATTATTTTAGTCATTTTATTTATTATTTGGCCATTTGAAATCTAAAAATGCCTGGCATACGTTAGCGTAAAATTAAGTAGCGTTTTACAGCAAATACAGTTTCTTTTCTAATAATGGTCAATATATCATAAGCAAAGCCGATATTTTAAAATTGTATATAACGAAAGTTTAATAAAAATATCACTGCATCAATTAGAATCACAAATAGACAGTTTTTAATTTCATTTTTCTTTCATACTAAAACAACAAAATTCATAACAATTTTCTCAAATTCGCGATTCTCATGAAATAACATTAGTGGAGTTATTCATTACACAACATGCAAACAAATAGCTTTTGATTTCTAATGAAGACTACTCTACGATCTATGAATAAGTTTAACAAGAGTTTAATACAAAATGACTTATTAATTAGGTACGACGTTTAAACAAACACGAAAATGTTATCTCACTGAAAAATTCTCCTACAGGTATTTAAATTAAATGAATTATGCATCGCACTGTAAACACTAATAATTATAATCTTGTATATTTAATTGCTGACGAAGAAAGTACTCGGGAAACTTCATCGGAATATCTGGAATGAAAGATGCAAAGTCCTGAGATCCCGGACTCCCAGTATCCACGTGTTCACAATACATACATGCACACACAAACACACATGCGCGGGCGCGCACCACACACATACATACACACACACACACACACACACACACACACACACATTTGCAGTAGGTAGGTATATGGTAAAATCAGTCTCGCATGTAAGAGGGTCTCTCTAAAAATAAGCATTACTGTCATCACCAACGCCGTCCTTACGCAGTCCGTCAAAGTCCAATAAAAGAAGAGAAGCTCCCGATTAATCGCACTCTGGAAAAAGTGAAATCGCCTGCAATGATACTACTCACGTTTAGAGGTTGAGATAGTTAAGATGTGGTGGCTCGGGCGCAAATGTCTTAGCGTGAAGTTTGGTCGGTGCGTGCTCAACTGGCGAGTTTAACCGCGACTGGCTGAAACGTCGCGCGATCGAAAAGCTTGCGACGATCTCCCACCTTTGCCTTGGGAGAGGGTGTGAGGCGCCGATCGGCGAGTTTCTTCGTCCTTCGTTCCCTCTCTCTTACTCTTGCCCCTTGTTGCGCTCCCGTTCTGGGGACGCGATCTCTCTCTCTCTCTCTCTCTCTCTCTCTCTCTCTCTCTTTCTTCCGTATTCCCCGTCCAGATTTTTACCACACGTTAAAAACTGACTTCTTCCCATCTACCCTCATCATTTTAACTTTATATTTCCTTTCACAATTATTATTAAGCAGTTTACCTGTCTGTTTCATTTGCTAGTTACTCACCCTTGACTCGGCACTTCTGTTATCTATTCGCACATTATCTCATACTATCTCTACAGCTATTACTATTCCTTATTTTTATTTTGTAAAAATAATTTTAAAATGTTTTTTTATATTGATTCTTTTAATATTATCGACATTTTCCTTCTCCCTTTACTTTCTGTTGGACTTTGTATGTCAGTTTCTTTCTCTCCCTTTTCTGCTGCCCGAGTATCTTTATAAATAAGCAAGACTCCCGTCGAAATGTAAGCTGAAGAATAAGAGAGAAAGAGAGAGAGACCAAGTTTCGAAAGCGAACACCCATACAAAGCAACGTGTACTATTGAGGAAATGTGTGTAAGAAATTGTAAAGTCGATGAAAAGAAGAAGAACCGCTTCTACCAAAAGTACAGAATAAAAAAGGTACACTGAAAAAACTGTAAATAAAGAAAAAAGGCATATTAAAACGAAAAACGAAATATTGAAATTGGAACTCCATTAATAGCTTCTAATTGTTCATATACATAATGTTAATTTATAAATTTATTGTAATTTTGATTAATTTTGTAGCACGTGTAAGAAACAACATTTTTACCACAATTATTTCATGATTTTAAATTTAAATAAAAATATATTATACAATAATTATTTTGCAATTATCATGTAAATTATTTATATATTTATATTTTTATAATGTTAGATCTATTTTAAATATAAGATAGGTTATTTTTAATATAAAGCTATTAAATTTTAAAATTTAATGAGAAATTTATTTCAAATATATTTGTACAATATAGTTAGTAAATTATTTAAAAATTATAATTTTACAGTATTTTTATAATCTGAGTATAACGTAGGTATAAAATATATCGCAGTAATGTAAATAAAATTAACTTACAATAAATTAAATAATTTCAAATTTTATTTATAGAGATTTTAACATAATTTTTATTTACATTTTTGTTAATAACGTTATAACGATTCAGCAAAGTTATAAGTATATATATAATTTTACTCGGCCATAAACATTTAAAATCTTTTACATTTCAGATAATTTCTTGTTTTGTTATAATTAAGTGTATCTTGGCATAAAACAAACTGAAAAAAAAACTTTATATTATTATAGTCAATAATATAGTGAAGATAAAAAAAATATGGAAGAAAAATGTACTTAGTAAAATTCGTTTTTATTTTAAAATAATAATTGATGACCCATACTTGTATAAAAAACTATTTGTGTAATTTGCTTAAACTTTTATAACTAAATTTTTCATGTACAACAGATGTAAATAAATAAAATAATATGTATAAATTTTTTACTTTTTAATAGAATAATTCATAATAATAAAAATTTTAATCCAGTACATTTATAATTATTTTTAATCTTCTTTATTTTTAAACAACATTATATGCAGTAAAGGTATATATACAATAATAAAATAAATGTTATTAGTTAAAAATGTTAATGATGTTCATAAATAATTAGAGATGATAGATGAATTTAAGTAAAGATAATACTAAAATAAGATAATATAATATAATATAAGATAACACTAATATCCATAAATATGAATGGCATTTCCTATATTTTATATAAAAGATAAAAACTTTAGATATTATTTACTTAATATTAGTTTTGAATTATATTAGTCTTTTTTTATTTTTATAATATTTTATATTTTCAAAAATAAATTACAACATTTATTGTCTTAATCAATCGTAAATTTCAATAAATTACTTTTATGGAAAATATTGAAAAGTATAATTTTTTTAAATTTTCGTCATTTTAATATTGTTCTTTATTTTAAGTATTTAAAATGTATAAATAAATGAAGTTATAATAGTGTAATTCTAATAGTGTAATTCAAACTTACATAAATGATAAATAATAAAAGTTTTTAATTTATATGTTAAAGTTTAAATAAATGTATAATTATTTTAAAAAATTGTTGTTTATTTGTATAAAAATTAATACTTTATATTTATTATGTGTATAATGTAAATTGATTTAAAATTTTGAGATAACAATTATTACATTTATTTAATCAAATTTGAAAATACTGACAATTATAGGTTGTGTATTATAATATTTAATATTAATATCCTGCTTTGCCATATACAGTCCTTGTATATTTTCCTTGCCTTGTTAAGTTAGTATTCCTCGTACCTAATATATTTTTTCATTTTTATGACACAATTAATTTTATTATTTATACTTATCATTCATTTAACTCTTTTATTCAATTTTCTAAATTACCTGTAATACTTCAACTAATTTCATTTAGTGTCAAGTACGATCCAAATTAAATATACAAGCATATTCTAGTAATATTATTTTAATAGGAAATTTATATGATTACAAAGAAGTTAAGTAAAAGAATGAGTTTAAAAGAAAAATATTTATACACTCAACACAATATGAATTTCATTTGTTCTAAATTTTATTTTATTTATAAAAAATGATTAACATTGGCTGTAAGTATTAAAACAGAATTAAATGAAAAGTATTTCAATTTATTCCGCAATCGATATGAATAATGAAATTTTAAACTTTTGATATCTACACGTGAATATATATTTAAATGGAACTGCAAAAAATTTCTGATTACGAGTATAAATATTTCATGTATTTCTAAATTTAGCAAACAGTTCAATTAAATTTTTCATCTCCTATTTCAATGAATTAGCTTGAGATAATTTAACGTGAAGTTCAAGATAAAACCTTGATTTTAAATAATGGTCTTCTTAGTCTCACCATATCGGAAAGAAATTTAAAAAATATAAAAAGGAAGATATTTATTGTATTCAAACATCGATTATATAGCTTTACAATTTTTTGAATAAAAATTTGATCAGATATTACAATACTATAACCACTCCAACCAAATGTATCGCTTCCTCTTTGTACAACACCAGCGGCGAATGCATGTCACGGTCTTTCTGTTTCGTACTTTCGTCCATTTACAACGCACTGCGCTGATTTCTCACATTCCTATAAATGGCCTGACTTTATCATTTTAATCTTGCCTTTCAGCTTGAACTTGACGACTCGAGATACTCGTGCAAAGTGGAATTATGTGGCTGACTCGTGTCTTCTGCAACTATGCGCGACGTTCAACACGATATGTATAAAGTTCAACTCTCATTTCAACTCATAAAATAAGAGGATTTAAAAAAAAAGCTTCGGGACTTTTGGGTTGAATGCTGATCTAAATCAAATAGATATTTATTAAAGTAAACGTGCAGTCACGGAATCATAATTCAATAAACATTAAAATAAATATTAATTTTATTTACGGATCTTAATATACATTCTAACGCTATATTGTGTAAAATAAATTTAACATTGATGTCCTCAAAGTTGTTCTTAATATTATCCAATGATAATTTGCAAATTATGTTTTAAAATGTGGTTTATAGATTCAGTTACATACAATTATATAATATGATAGAATACGATATAAATATTTCATAAATATAAATATAATATATTATCTTCTTATTATTTTATTAGAAAAAATATTTAAATTATTATAAATATTTTATATATTACAAATATTGCATTTCCAATCAAAATATCATTCGAAAAATTGTAAGATTATAATCAATGTAATATAAAATATTGTTTTCCACTGCATTTAATACATTTATATTAAAATGAAAATTATGTTTTCATACTAGGAAAATTATTCTACTTTAGATGTATTTCGTGATAAAAATAATAAAAATTTATCTATAAGCAATGGATTGTGTGGAAATTAAATTAAATTTATTCTAATTTAAAATACAAGTAATTTGAAGTCATCAGTAACAACATCGGTATATTAATCAAAGAAAATATTTATTGTTTTTATAATATATCTGGAATAATTTTATAAACATTCAAATATATCATTTATATATTTAAAAATGAATTTATTTTGAAAATAATAATACGATTAAAATTCAATAATCGTAATTCAATAAAATTGCTTTAAAAATCATCTCAGCTTGATAAATAATATAAAATTATTTAACTGAAAATTTATTATTTATAAAAGGTAAATAATTTATCAACCTTAGTTTTGAGGCAAAAAATTATAATTTAGTAGTAAAGTATTTTCCAAAAAATATCATTAACGTCTTTAATCTAAAAATCAAATATTACTACTCAATAAATAATTTATATAAAATCAAAAGACTAAAATTGTTATTGGCGTAAGTTTAATTCTTTACTAAAAAAATTAATTACAGATCCAAATTTTATTCTGTAAAATTCTTTAAAAATGCTTATTATTTTTTAGAAAAGCTATAACAATTGTTTGGTAGCCTATATATAATAAAATTAAATAAACTAACGTTGACTATTGAATTATCATTCATTAATAATTATTCGATCACAATAGCTTTAATAAACTTTATATTACAATAAGTTGGTGATTTTTAGATATATAGATGGTAAATCAAAACACGCAGTATCATAATTCATTAAATATATTAAAATGATGAATAAAAATAAATTGCAGAAAAATTACCGTAATTTATCTAATATTTATTAGCTTGGTACTTGGTGTCTATCAATTTGTGCATATACTGTTATAATTATGTTAATGTATTATTAATATAATTATTATACTGAACGAATCGTTATTATAACAAAAATTTATTTTTCAATTATTCATATAAACAAATTACTTATTAATTATTTATTAATTATGTGTTTGTTAATAGTAATTAATAATATATTAGTTATAATTAAAGCAATAAATGAATAAATCAATAAATGAATTAGAATTTAATTTTCTTAGATTAATCACGTCTTCCGACAAAAAAAATGTTATTACAAGATCAATTTTGTAATCATAAATAGTGTTGTTTTAACCGTTTTCTTATACAATATATATTTTAATTATACAAAATGAATAAAAAATATTTCATTCTATTACTTTTAATATTTATTTTATTTATGTTTATATATTTATTATATATTATATAATATTTATTATATATATACTTAAAACCACCATAGAAATACTAATTTTGTAATATATTTTATTGCAAAACATTATTTAACATATGTAGAATTTACATACAGAATATATTTTTTATAATTGTGTTAATAATTTTTTTAGTATAAAGAGAAATAAAGCAGAGAAATGAGAGGGTCGGAAAAGTGAGAGCAAAGTGAAATAAAAGTTTTTTCGAATACAATCCAAACTAATGTAGTCATCTGTTTTAATTATAATTGGCATAGTTATTTATCAATTAATATTGTATATAAATATTCAAAATGAAGAACATTCTTGTTAATGTTGTTAATGGTGAAAGTTATATCTTTATATTTTGACTTTATTTCGTATTGGAGACATTATTTAATGATTACATTTTTATGACCATAAAAATAAAAACAAATTTTCGTATTATGATTAAAATGTATCTTTTTAAAAAATTAATCTGATTCAATATCTCATATCAATTAACGATCAGTAAATTTTTATTTTTAAATACTATTAAAATGTTTTTTATTATTGTATTTTACATCGCCTTAGGTGGTTATTTAATTTAATATTTTTAAATAATTATGTTTACGTGTTATGTTTTATTTAAAAATAAATGTATACAAATTTCTATATTTATCCAAATGTATTGTATACGAAATTCTTTCTTTAAAAATTGAAGATAAAAAAAAGAATAGATCGAATATTATACAATGATATTTTGTGAAAAAGATGTATGATTTAAAGTAATAAATAGATCTATATGTTGCTCTAGAAATTAATATTTGAGGAAACTAAAAAATATTACTAGTAAAATTTTATAAAAATATAATACGAAGTGTAAATTATAATAAAATCAAGTTTATAATTATATATATAAATTTTTTTATGAGACTAGCTGCATTTCTTTTTATAAAGAAATTTTATTCATTATAAATTTTTTTCATAAATATTTATAAAGAATGTTTATATTGATATCTTTAGATAAAAACTTATATTCATTTTTATTCTAATCTATCAATAGTATTAGCGAGATTTATGTTTTTTTTACAAACATTGAAATTACTTTAATACATTGAAATAATTGAAATTTAGTATTGTAAGTAATAAATTTTAATCTAATTTTAAGAATTTAAGGGAATCGTGATTGGTAGAAATAACTCATTAGGAAATATTGATATATACATGGGTTTTTTTTATAAATTCTAATACATTTATATTTTAAGTTTAACAATATTGCATTATATAAGTATCTTTGAGTTCGAACAAATTAGGTATTTGTTTGAAAAAAATTAAAAAGGATATTATAAAATAATGAAATATACTATAAAAATTTTCTGTTGGTTATATTAGTAGAAAAAATAAAAAAGACTTTATTTGAAGTACAATAATGTGTAATAGGTTCAAAATTTGCAGGTAAAGCTTTATTTATATCTTCATATAATCACTTAAATGCATAACATGGATAGCATATTTTAATTTACCATTTAAATATTTAAATATTATTTTTAATATATTAAGTATACAAACAATATAAAGAAAATAAATAACGGAAAACATAATTATATTTATTTAAACTTAATAATATAGATAAATATATTCGCCTAAAAATATACTACAAAAATATTTTATATTTATTAAGTAATAAAATAATTTTTTTAACTATATAATTTCTAGATGAACGTTTTCTTAATTTGAATATTTAATAAATGTTTTCATATTAATGAGTCATACGCAAATTAATTATTTTAGATCATTTTCTGACAATTATATTATAATTAAGCCTATATTATAATACTTTTATAGTGTAAACTAATACGCGTGTAATTTTTAAAATAAATTATATTTTTTAATATTTATAAATACGCATGAGAAGTTTTGTAGATTTTAAATATATTTTTTTAATTCTTATATATGTTCAAGGTGTGCATATGTATTTTTAATTTAAAAAATTAAGAACAATATCTATTATTCAAAATTTATAAAATATGAATTATTTTTAATTATTTCCAAAATCTAAATCATATTTCTAATTTTGAATTTAAAAATAAAAATTCTAGATAGGACAAATGTCAGATTTTTGAAATTTTACCATATAAGCATAAAAGGTTCTGTGCGAATCCCTGCAAGGTATCAATGACACTCGTTCAAGGATTTTAATACTCAAGAGTCGCGATGAATCACAAACGTACTCATGATTCAGAGTACACTCTTATTTTATTTTTCATCGACATTTACGATTCATTTTACGAATTTTTCTTTTCTGTTATTTTGTTCAGCTTTATACACATTAAAAAGAAAAAAGATTCGTGCTTTTCGTAATTCTTGAAATAATGGTGTCACCTATTATAAATACAACAAAATTTATCATGTTACAATATTTCAGTAGCTTTCCTCTCAATTATTTATAAAAATTTTTTATTCGTATTTATAGAAACACAGATGATTTTTCGAATATGTAACAAATTTACGAATATATTTAAACTTTTCCATATACTTTCCCTTAATGATGGAATATTTCTTATTATGTATAATAATATAAAATCTTACTGCAGAAACAATGTATTACATATTAGCTATTTTATCATTAGATGCTTTTTAATCGTTATCATTAAAATTAAATATTAATGTAAAATATATAAACTATTCAATAATTATTATATTTAATACTAATACTATACAAGTCCAAAACTTCAACAAATATATCTTTTAAATTAAAATTCATTTCTATAATAAATTAATAGTATTCACTAGAAAATAAAGAAATATAAATATTTCAGAAATTAAAATGATAAAATATGCAATTTTCTGTCAATATATCATTTAAAAAGTCATAGGATTAAGTAATATCAAACTTAAAAATTATAAAATATATAATGAATAGGACAATTAAATAAAATTTATATTTTTAAAAATTCTGATTTAGGCACTCATTATTTATTACTTCTTAAATAACCTTCTACAATATACACTTTTATGAAGTATAATTAAGCCATATTTATTAAAGAATTGTATGCTAATATATATAATTATCATCCAATTATGATAGCATATTACGTTATTTAAAAAAAAAATTAAGAGAGAATAAA
Source organism: Ceratosolen corneri (assembly GCA_030522565.1). Taxonomy (NCBI): domain Eukaryota; kingdom Metazoa; phylum Arthropoda; class Insecta; order Hymenoptera; family Agaonidae; genus Ceratosolen; species Ceratosolen corneri. Next base: position 145,331 of record JAPYYT010000052.1, on the reverse strand, counting down.
GGAACTATCAATTTTTATGTACAAGGATAAAATATCGCATGTTACGACTTTTTAGGAGAGAGTCTTCAAGAAATATTGACACGTATTCTCATATATTGCGTTTGATACCTTATATGGGAAAGTGGGTAATGGTCTTGTGAAGGTCCTTGACTTGCAAAAGGTGCTCGTTCATTGATTCGAAAGTTGTTGTGATACCACAAATATTTTTCTGTTATTGATTAAAATAATATTTCGTTCCTTAATATTACATTTACAGTTTTTTTAATAGAGGCATGCGCAATATTTTAAAGATTTTAAATATTTTAATGATACTTTTTTAACATTAGCATCATATTATCAATTAAAATTATTAAAAAATAATTTTAAATTATTAAAAATAATTAAAACATTCTAATAAATAAAATACTCATATGAATTTAACTAAAAATAATAGAGAATTAAACAAATGTATTAGCACTTTTTATTACTAATTTAGGTGCACTTTGTATTTTGTTCATTTGTATTTTTAAATATGTGCAATAACAAATTTTGTATTTTATTATTGTGTTTATATTCATTTGTTTTAACTATTATAAAGTAATTTAAGCAATTATTTTATTTTAAATTATTAAATAAAAGTATGTTTTTAAATTGTATCAAATAATTTATTTTTATTTAATGTATTAAATAAATAAATATTGAATAAATAAATATTGAATATTAAAGTGATAATTGTAACGTTTGTTTTATTCTAAATATAATTATATAGTAATTCCAAAAATTTTGTACATGTTTAGACATTTTGGATAAAATTATAGGCATGTGTGCTTAAAAATTATAAAGTAGATTCTATAAAAAGCTTGCATATATACATTTATTTGATAGAAGATCAGTAATAAATAGTTAAAAAATAATCTGTTTCTGATTCTCTCTCTCTCTCTCTCTCTCTCTCTTTTTCTTATAATTTCCCTATAAATAACGTTTTAATTTTTTCATATTATATTTTTAAATTTTGTAGTTTTGTTCATAGGTTATTGAGAAAATGTACTAAATATTATGTGAAAACATGTTTTTTATTTTTTAATATTATTTTTAAACGTTAAAGTAGTAATAATCCGTGTCTATAATAAACGAAATTTTATGAAAAACTAATAATTATTTTATTATAAAATACAAGCAGAGATTAATTTACAATACAACAGGTATATTCGTAGTTATTATGCAAAATAGTTTTGTATCAATTTATAATAAAAAAATCTATGGACAATAAAAAGTAAAAATATTCCATTACATATATTCAAATACTTTGCTCTCAAAAGAATTGACTTCAACTTAATGCAAGTAGAAAATAATATTTATCTTTTTTTATTTGTCAAAAACATTAGGCATACTAGAAAAGGTTTTTATCGCATTTTATCAATTAATCAAGTAATTAAATTATAATAATAACAGTGATTTTACGTGCGGTAAAAATAAGTATTCAGTACTATTATTATATTAATTTCCTCAAAATGTAGTTTGATAATACAAGAATTAATTTGGAGAATATTATTATATATGAAAATAATAGGACAATATAAAATAAATTGAAAATACATATTTATTATTCGACATTATCAAATAAATAAAAAAGCAAGTTATAATGTTACTTCCTTTAATTTTATATTACAACAACATCAAACTATTTTTCAACTCACTATTATTCAAATAGAAAAATAAATCTGGAATTAATTTGCTAAACTAAAAGTTGCATGATTATTATTATGATAGAGAAAATATCAAATTCTATAATCTTTTAATACTTGCATATTACGAGTTAAAAGTTAAGGATTATTAGAAACTACATAATGATAAACATTTATAGAAATTATAAAACGTTTTCTTGAAGTCTGTTGTTTATCTAATAATATTTTTTTATCAAAATCTAGTTCTCGAAATGATAATGTAAAATATACTAAAATAAAAGTTAATATTTTATTTATATTTATGTATTTATATATTCATATTTATTATTGCTTATTTTTTAAACTATATGAATTTATGAAAATTTAAATATAAAAATATATGTATTAATTATGCAATAATTAAATTCAAGTAATTTAAAAATTATCAATTAAATAGTAGAATAGGTACTAAATAGTGTAATTTGCTTTATAAATTCAAATTAAATATGCAGTGTTCTTTAAATCTAGACGTTCTAAAAATATTCATTAGATATATAACGGGAATTCAATGCACAACGTTTACAAATTTCTAGATTTTAAATCTAAATATTTTCATGACCATAATATTGTTTGATTTATATTTTTCTTCATGCCTTTTTTAGAATCCACGTAAAATTAATGATTCCTTCAGGTTCTGTCATAAATATTGCAATACATCATAATATATAAAAATATTCTTCGAGTTACATCAAAACTTGACACAGCTATCAAAGTCTTAAAAACTTTGATCGCCATTTACATTAATAGTTTTCAATTATTTTTTTGTAATACTTATAATCAAATTTTTTAATAGCTTACAAAAATCTATTATTTTTCATTTTATTATTCCAATATAAAGAATATAATTACAACTTACAATTTCTGTCCAATAATTTTATATTAAAGCCTAAAATTGTAAATTACACATCATTAACTAAATTTATAATAAAAAAGTTTATCCAATAATACATTTACAAACAATTGTTACTAGTATAATACAAAATAATATTATAATTTTTATTTATTTTAAAAGAACATATATACTGTACATAGGTAATTCAGAATTTCATATATAATAGTTCAATCACAGTCTCTTCTCTGATATCTAATAAAAGATTTTGATATTATGTAAAATACCATTTATAATCTATCACATAATAAAAATAAGTTTTTACTTTATTTTGTAAATATAAAATGTTTATTATCATTATTTAAAACAACTACAAGACATTCGATGAAAAATATTTAGAGATTTTTTTATGGAAAATAAATTTATTTCTAATCTGCTCTAAAAATATTTTATTGAAAAAAAGAAAATTATTTAAAAGCAAAAACAAATTATGTTTTGTTGTATTATTTAATGAATATTAAGATTTTTATGTTTAAACTATCATAAAAATAAAAATACTGTGAATACTATTCTTAGTTCATAGGTAAAACAAAACACAATTTATTAAATATTGAATTAAATTATAATTAAATAAATATAAAAAGGTAAAATATAAAAAATTTTACTTTTATAAATTTTTTATAGAATAATAAATTTTATATTGCACAAATTAAGTTTGACGACAGCTTTTAATCGATATTTATGAGTGTAATAAAGCACAAGTATATAATTTCCTTTCAAGTTAAATTTATAATTAAGAAATTATTACTATTTAAATAATTAATGTGACACTAATGTTAGAAAAGTAAAAATATTTTTATAAAGAAAAACATTCTTTTTACTTCATCCAAGTGACTCAATAAATAATTCTGAAAAGTATTATACATTGCATAATGAAAAAAGTTTACTACGTTTTTTATGATAGATTTTTATCTCATTTTAAAAACTAATTGTAAATATACGCATTCATTCTTACGTAATTTTGAACTAACAAAAATGTGTATATTATCGATCTTTTTGGCAAATCAAATTAGTATTCAAAGTATGAGATATGCTGCTGTTAAACTCAATCAATTAACATTATAATTTGTTGAATCTGCTTTAAAAATATTTAAAATTAATTTATTAAAAATTATTGAAAACATTATTATTATTCAAAATTATTAACACGAATAAATTAATTAATATAAAAATACAAATTTTATATATTATATATATATGTATTACAATTCTTTTATACTACGTTTTCAATATTTTCAATTATTAGTTAGTTATTACGACCTTCCGTAATTTAAATATGAAACTAGCGATATGTCTTGTACGATTATTTTCTTCTTTAAAATATAAAAAAATTGATAAATTAAAAATGTAAGTATGTGAAACAAAATTAAAATTAAATTACTAATTTGTACATATATGATGTTTTATAAGATTTATGTTAATTAGAAAAAAAATATTCGAAAAATGCATTCCATAAAAAATTATTAATAAAGTGTTTCACATATATAACTTTAATTTTTATCAAAGCGAACAAATTATATTATTTATAATTTTTAAAGGTTCCATATTTTTTGCCTAAATAATAAATTTATAATAAAAGAAACATCACCAATGCAACAATAATTGAAGGCATCACTTTTTTTAATGATTATAAGAAAATTTACAAATTGTTTAAAATATCAACATATAATTACTTAAAAACTTAACAGAATACTAGAGATAAAATATATAAAATTAAATATTTCGAATATTTTTTTTCTTACAGCATATACGAGTTTAAAAGACTACCTTTTCCATTTTATGAAAAATGCATAATGTTATTCAATTAATTTATACAATAACGTAAATGGAATTCACCACATAAAAACAGCCTTTTAACATAATTAATAATTTAAAGTGATGCAACCAAATTGTACTTAAATATAAGTTTGAAAAATAAATAAATAATAGTCTTATAAGTTTACTGTAGACGAATTTTCACAACTAATTAATCATAAGATATTATACTTGAGTTAATACGTACAATTAATCCTTATTAGCAATTTCAATTTTTCCTTCATTCAATCCTAGATATATAATTTTTTCACGATATTATTTTAATCTAATAAAAAACTATAGACATATATTTGAGACATGAAAATCTTATATTACTTTAAAACGAATGTTTGAATCAATAGTATTTTTTTTTACAATTATTACAATCATGTAGTAGTAACTTCAATTTTATTGAATACTATAAATGAAAAAGACGATTTAGTCAAAAATAAATGTGTGTATTCATTAAATATGTAAATAAAATAAAACTTTAAAGTAACGAAAATTGATCATGTCTGCGATATTTGTACTTATCATTTTAAGAGTTCATAATTGCCTTAACAGTACATTAGTATAGTCAAGTACATCAAATTATTGCACTCCTCTGTATCATTTATACTTTTCCACTATAATTCTTCTTTCACTATTTATCTACATATTCCAATTCCGCAGTCATTATCCTATGTTCGAAATAAATGTTGGTTTAAATGACTTGAAACTGTAATATGATGATTCGCTTATGAAATATTATAACATCCTTTATCCATATAAATAGTTCATAATCTCGTTAAACATATAAGCAACTCGTGAAAATAATACCATAGATCACCAGGATCACTAATTTTCTTGAAAAAATATAATGTGAGCGACCCCATTAATATATACTAATTAAAACATGTATTTTTAAAGCGAGGATATGCATGTTTTGGATTACTTTTTAATTTGATGAAAAAGCTGACGATTTGGTCATAGTTTTGTGTGCTTGACACTGTCAGTCCAATAGTTCTGTATCGTCATTGCTTCTAATGAATTCAAGAAAGAGTCATTGTCCAAGCTATACATCTCTTCCGAATTATCCTGAAAAAAGTTTAAAAATATATGTTTTAATTTATGTTTACTTTCTCTTATTCTATAAATGAAAAATATTTATTTATTAAAATTATAAATATTAAAAATTTTAACCTTATGATATTAAAAAAGTATCTAATTAAAGTATCTAATTATTCAACAGACGAATTTATATGATAAATATAATTGATTAAATTATATTTTATTGAATGATTTTTTTTATAAATGAAAATAAAAATAATAAATTGTACTAATAATTATTATATAAATATTTCATTTAACGATAAAATTTGAATCACAATTCCATAACATTCCATTTTTTAAAAATATTTACATTCTATTTTAAAGCCATTACTGAATATAATTATCAATTTCTGTATAATTTATGTTTTAATTATTCTTCAGTATCAAATCACCTCAGTCAGACAATATATATATATATTTTTTAATTTTTTTTTTAAATTATTCCTTTTCAAACTTCTTTAATAATCTATTAAAAACTATTAAAATTTAGTTTGTGAGAATTTTGCTGTATATTAATATAAATCACAACATATTAAAGAAAAAAATAATCAGTTTTGTTTGTATAAAAATTGATATAAAATTAAAAAATTGAGAAGGAGCAAAATAAATTATGACAAAGATTTAGAAAAAGAGAAACTGAATTTATTTTATATTTAACATTTTTTATTTATTATAGAAAATTTCAATTGTTCAATTATTTTAATTACATAAATTGGTAATTTATTGATTTATATTTTCAATAAAAAAACATTAAAAATAAAGTTAAAGTTGTTTTAATTTTAATAACACTTAGATAAAAATAGATAATTTGCATTTGTACAAAATCATCGATTTTTGTGTGAAAGAAAAAGGGATAAAGAATTCATAATTTAAAATTTAATTTAAAATTCATTTTTCAATCTAAACTTATTTTATGTATATAATTTTTAAAAATTCACAATGTACAGTAACTGTTAAACAAAAAGCAATAAATATCGAATGTTAAATATTAAATAATATTAAATATTAATAAATATTAAATAAATATATCATTAGATTTTAATGTTTTCAAATATCTCTATAACATTACTTATATACTTATATATATAATGTATATGTTTATATAATAGTAATATATATTAGTATATTATCTTATTATATTAGTTACCCGAATTGTAGAATCATCTATATAACCGGAACTGTCAGGATTACTGCATTTATCACTATTTAGAGTTTGTGGTGGGTTTAAATACTTCCGCCTAATTGTAAACAATATTAATTAAAAATCTTATGTATTTTTATATGAAAAATAAAAGATAAATTTCATAGAATTCCTGATTATGTACTTTTTATAATAAAAATCAGTATTTGTAACGGATGTTCTACCAAATGATTGTACCACTTTATTTACCTGTACATGATAAAACCTAAACTCCCGATGGTACTTAAAAGTATTATTATTGCCAAGCAACTTCCGGTGATAGTTGCTATTTCTGTTACACTTTTACTGGAATCGACAGTCTCTTTAATCGTCTTATCTTTGGCATTCGTAAAATGTTTCGTATTTAAAAGATGCTCCTGTTGTAATTCACTTACGAAAGTTCCTCTTGCTCGACCCAATCTCATTGAATCACTTAGTGCACCTGCATGTCATTTCAATTAATTAATAATACGTAATATAATGGAATTCAATTTATGTTAAATATATTGGTAAATCATTATGCGATAATTAAATTAACGTTTGCAAATGACTAAAAACCGTTTCTGAAATGAGTTGACATTATAGTTATTGAAACATTTCTTTCTAATTAATTGTAACTGAATAATTTATGTTACATATTGGTTTCAATCAAGTTAATACCAGACTATTATTCTTAACGTCTTAATTAGTATTGGTATGTTGTGGTTTTGACTAAAAGTTATTAAGTGAATATTTTTTGGTGTAAAATTCAAAATTTTCGTTAATATATGTGTGTAAATATTGTTTTCTTGTCTCTAAATTGGCCACTTTAAAAGACTACTTTAATCTTCTTACTATTCTCGAATAAAATTGTTTCTATAATTTTATTACTAACATTCGATTATATACATTTCACATGTTTTAAAACATTTATTGTGTAAAACAATTGCTTTCATTGTAACCGACGTTGTTATTCTCATTGTTTATTGAATTAAACATCGTTTAATGGTTCTTAAAGTTTTATTAATAAAATCAAGATCTACAAAGTAAATTTTGCTTCAGTTTAATCAAAACACATTACAATTTTCTTTATTTATTTATATGAAATTACCGATTGGGATGTTTCAAAATTGAAAAATACTGAATGGATAAATAACACGAAACGATTACAAGATATAAACCATATAATATTTACTTTTTAATTATTGTTTAATATATAATTTATTTAGTATTATCTCAATTAAAATTTATTTGTCAGTTAAAAAAAAATTATAAATTGTATTTAAAATTTTTTTCCATAAGAATAATTTTGTATTCATATAGTACCGATTATATATCTAGAACAATTAACAACTGATAACCATACTGTTTTTGAAATTCTAAAGAATTTCATATCTCCAATTTTATGTTAATCTTTTTAAATGCTAACACTTAATTATTTATGAAAGAAATATTTAAACAATTATCTACATAATTTATTTTAAAAATATTTTAAAAAACTATTACTATAACGTCGATAAAAAAAAAGTTGGCAGTTGAGTGATTTTTTCATTATGTAAATCGTCAATGTTTGACATGAGTTTTGAATCTTGTAGGTTTTATAATTTTCGAACTAATAAAAAAACACAAACCATCAAGTATTGAAGCTGCAGTGTCAACGTCAATGGGATTGAATGTTTGCTGCCCCGATATGATCTGATCCAGCGAATTATTCTTCACTAATTGTTGCTGATCCCTACGGATAACATTCGGAATTTCTGTGACTTCGTGCAATGGTACTACCGTCATAAGATCTTCCATGGTATCATCACTAGACGTCGACGATGGTATTTTCTCTTCATACTTAATTTTTGGTGGCTTATTGAAAGCTTGTATCCACATGATTTTAGTTTCTTTTTTACCGGAAACTCGGCCAACTTGAGCGCTCTTGTTCAAGGACAAATCGGAATCTGTCTTGTTCTCAATTGTACTCGGTGTTTTCCTGTATCAAGTAAAAATGGTTGCTCAAAAGCTGCATTTGATTTAAAGAATATTCGAATGCGCATTATAATAAACTAGTATTCACATAATTCTATCTTATATATTTTAAAGAAAAATAAACCAATCTCTGGAATTATAAAAAATTTACATTTAAAACACTGTTTAAAATATTTATGCAAATATTTTATAAACGAATTTAATTAATTGTCTAAGAATAAAAACAAAAAATCATTAGTTTTACGACAAAATAAAGTTTATAAATATTATTATATTAAATTTATATTAGCATATGCTGATAGCTCAAAAAAATGTATAAATAGTATTATTAGATATATTATTATATATTATTAGATCTTAGTATATATTAGAATTTCCTGTAGAAGATTTGACAAAAAAATATTAACTTTTAGTTTTAATTTCAATAGTACCTGATTTATCAATTTATTCAAATAATCTCATATAGAGGACATTTTGTGAAACAGTTCTCAATCATAATGTACCGAGTAAATCTTTTAATAAGAAATTGTAATTTCTAAATAATTCGATCTTGCTAGTTTTAGTTAATAGTTCGATACTTTCATTGAAAAACGAAGCTGTTTTGTCCGAATAAAGTCTGCCTATTGGTCAGGCAATTTCTATCCAATTAAGTATTTTATGAAACATGCTTAGATCTTCCGACTTTACCTGGGCTTCTCTGGCATAGAAGAGCCGTTGTCTAGTGATTGATTTAACTCGAGGCTACGCGACAAATTCATAGCAGCAACTTGTCCGGGATTTTCAGGTGGTTCAATACCAATGGCCTTGGCAATTCTGTAACTCCGCTGGATCTTTTCGAGCTTGGACTCGGGCCTACTCGCATTCAGCATCGAAAACGAACTGCTCGCGATCATTTCTGTTGTTGGACTCGATAGGGATGCTAAAACGTTGACAGTTGGTTAGATTCATTTTAATATAAATAAATAAATTTAATAAGTATTTAATATAAAAAACAATAATGCGGCATATCTATGTTTCAACACAGAAAATAACTGGTGACGTGTCTGATGAAATTTTTGAAAACACCTTAACAAATTCGTAATTATAAATTTGATACTTTTCGACATAAGATTTCTGCAAACGTAAAAACATAAAAACTATATATATATATATATATATATATATATACTACCTTCAAGGATAAAAAATATTTTAAGATCAGTAAAATTCCCATTATTAACAATATATTAGTTTATAATTTGAAACTAAAAATTTTAAAAATTAAATAAAATAAAATTTAAATTATTTAATTTTTAAATTTGAATAAGAAACATACTTTTTTATTAAAATTAAATTTCAAATATATGTATAATATTATGAAATTTATATAATATACGTATATAAATAAATATAGATTATATAATATTACCTAGAATTCTCAAATGTATATTAACAATATTTAAAAGAAAAATGATCAAACAAGTAAAATCACTTTCAGTGAAAGTTTAACCATTTCAATGTAAAATTTTTGTTTTTATAAACATTAAATTATAGTATATTATTATTATAGAGTATTTAAATAACAAACAATTTACTATTATTTTTTTATACCAAATTCAAAATCTTGGTAATCTTAGTATTTAAATTAATATTATTTATTTTATTACACTTAATTTTAAATCTTTTAGTTCTGATAATTTAATTTTTATTTAATTTAATAGTTAAGAATTAGAGCGGAAGAATACTACTACTTCATAACAGAAAAAGAAGTTTTTTCCTATTTTTATAATTTTATTAATTTAGTTTATTAGTTAATATAAATTAAGAAAATTAAAAAATATAAGTATCAAAATAAAAATTTTAATATTGAAAAATTTTTATAAAATATCTTTCAAATAAATGTTTGTATAGTAATAAATAATCTTTATAAAAATATACTTCTTTAATTTTCAGAATTGATATGTTGGTATATTTCATACAGAATGAAAATAATCAATGGCACAAAAAATTTCTACATAAAAGTAACGAGTTTAATTCCATTAATGATTTAACATATTATGTATATATTCAGAAACTTTTACAGGTTTTTTTTTACAAATCTTGGTACTATTCTATCTCATAAAGTACAAATAGGTTCATTATTTTTATTCTAACTAATTTATTACTACAAATAATGAACCAATGTTTAAACACCTATTTTTAATGTCGTATAGTATTTGGAAATAGTTTTCATATTTTTCTTTAAATAAAAGAATAGAATGTTAATTGAACCACGTATATGCTATTAAGATAATCACAATAATTTTTCTTTTTTATTTAATAATTTTATTTATATATTATATTCCATACATATAACTTTTTCTATAATCAAATTTGACACATCTAGAATTTTTAATAATTTGTATGTCATTAATGTTTTACTTTTAATTATTATAAAAATTATAAAGCGCTAAATATTAGATATAAAAGAGTAAACCCTACAATAAAAATTTGTAATTAAGTCAACAAACTTTATTTGTTCAAAAGCTAAAAATATACAATTGAATTTTGTTTAAAATTTTAAAATTCATTATGTGATTTAAAAACTTATTAGATTTTCATATTAGCTTGTCAAAGTATGAGCTAAACGGAATGATTATTAAAAAAACATACTCACCGAATAAATATATAAATTTATGACTTACTGAGAATGAAGAATAAAAGTTTGCCCGCAACTTTTAAAGGATGTTAATTTAAAATATTTTCAACGAATTACAAATTCTAAATCTAAAAATTTTTTCAATTACTCATTTATTTGAATGATATATTGATTCCTAAGATAAACTCTTAATTTCTAATATAAATAAATAACCTAAATATAAATTAATAAATATTTGTTATTGCGTATGAACTTAAAATAATTAACTTCTGCTACATAAATTAAAATTTCCAAAATATTTCTAATCATAATACATACTATATAAAATTAATTTTTCATTATTTTTACTTACCTACAATTTGTGTCGTAACCCAAAACCAATGCATCCACCAATGTAGTGTCATCGCGTCATTAGTACTTTTACCTGAAAAATAATAGAAAAATAATAGAAAAGTAATGAAAAAATTATAGAAGAATTATGTTTAGTACTTTAGTTTTATAAAATGACTCTTCGCTTTGTATTTTGGAAAAATAGTTAACAATACATAAAAAAATGATCGTTAATGATAAAGTTTACACTCAATATACTCAATATATACTAATATAGAGGTAGAGTTTTATTATTGATAGAATGAAAATAAGTATTATATAATTAGTTTTATAATAGTTATAATTTTCTTTTTAATTAGGTAAATAGAACATAATTTTTTTAAAAGTATGTACAAATTCAAATAAAAAAATGTTTTAAAAAATCTGAAAACTAATGTTCACATAAAAAAAGAAGTATAACAATAATTGAGCTAAGTCATGTTGCGACTATTGCTATTGTGTAGAAAATTAGAGCCCGGATGAGTAATGTTCACTTTATGGCTATAGTAGGGCTTCATGATTCATCCACGTCAAGGCCAGGGATTCATCTATATGTTGTTACGGATTTTCAAATCAAATATCGAGTCCATTATAATATTATTGATAAAAGAATTCTAAATAATATTGTTTAAAAAAAAAAAATTAAAACAATATTCTTAAATTATCGATATGTCCTCTACAGTAAATGATACATTCATTTTAATTTAAAAATAATATTTCTATATGTTGTATTATAAATGAATATAATCCCGTTATGCAAAATTATAACCAGTTTATTATGTGATAGCGCAATATAAATGTTGCTAATTACCTAATAATTTATAAAATAAAATGAATGAGTGAAATGAATAAGAAAAGATCTAAATGTATCTTAAAAAATTGATAAATGGAAATTGTAATAACAAACATTTTTTAATTGTTTATTACATGTTCCGATCGATAATATATAACAAAAGTTTTATCACGATTATCATTCGTATAATTCTATACGAGGATACAGAATCACAAATACATTAAACACTTTCTAATGCTAGTATACTATACTTTCTAATTTTGTTTGGTACTTGGATAAAATACTCAAGATTGTGTAATAGACACTGCACGTGTGCATTATGTTGCATTATGAATTAACAGTTTTCTGATATACCGTAGTAGTGGAATGTTACGTACATGAGTAATTTTTCTATAATTGATGCCGTTATAAAGAGAATTATGTATGTATTTATAAGAGAAGAATGTATGTATTTAAATTTAATTAGAATTGATCTATTATTCAATTATATCATTTGGTTAATAACATAATAATTAGGTACGATAAAAATTTTTAAATAAAAATATAAAGTTATTGCAAAGAAAATTAAATTATATAAAACTAACAAATTGAACATTTTGAGAAGAACGTATAATAGTTATTGAAAACGCAACAATATTGCGCTAGTAAATATTACAAAACAAGTATCGTATGTGGATTCAGAAAATATACTACTTTATTTGATCTAAAATAATGGAAAAAAATTAAATTAATATAAAATTATATTCATGAAAGGTTAATATAAAATTAATTATAAATGTTTGTGTCATTCGTTACTATATTTGAGTATTATTAATACTTTAATATCTGTATTTATAATTTCTTCTATTTTATTTATAAGATATTAAATGATAAAATCTCGTAACTAAAAGCTATGAAATATTTTATAGTTTATTTAAATAAATATTTAAGTTTTTTAGATTTAGATTTCTTTTAATTGATGAATTAAAGAGAAATAATTTTTTTGGAGTTTCGTGAAGTTAACAAAATTAAATTCAGAAAAAATTGTAGTTGTATACATATACTCTTATCTAATTATAACAAATAAATATTTCTTATAATGAAAAAGTATCAGTTTTCTTTCAAGTCATTTGTCAAAAATTAATAACAAATACTAGGTCTCGTCAAATATTTAATTTGTCAAATTATGGATCTTATTAAGTTGTATATAAAATTTTGTATTTTGTTAATTCATAAAAAATAATCATATTCAATTTTATATTACTCCTAAAATCAAATTAAAAATAGCATTGATCCGCCTCGTCAAACAAAAACAATGCATAACAGTTTTATTCCTCTTCTATTTCTTTCACAGAAAACTATTTGAAAAATACACTCTAGCAATGGTATACATCAGTTGTTTTATTGCAAATTGATGGTTATGCTCTATCAATCCTGTGAACTAGTAGATAGGAGCAGCTGCTAGAAGACATAAAATGGACACGGATATAGAGAGAGAGAGAGAGAGAGAAAGTGCTAAGGAAAAAAGTGAACAAAAGATTTTCAAGACGCTTCGACAGAACAAATAAACAAATAGTGGGTGAATTACATGCATAATGCTAAGAGTAACGGGCAGAAGAGTAGTTTATCACTGAAGTAGAGAGGGTTTAAGGCGAAGTAAATTGATCTATTTTGCCAAGATTCCGTTTATTTCGTATAATTTGTTTAACCGCGTATTTGACTAAAGGTAAATTTAGTTCTGATTGTTTTTAGTATATTTAAGCGCCTTTGTTTCCAATGAAAACTTAAGAAAGAGAAAATAAGGCTTATGAATCCAACATTTGCCGATCTTCTACAGCCTTGTCTTGTTTTAGAAATATGTATGTATAAAAGTGAATAAATAATAACTTCAATTTAGAAATAATACAAAATTTTAGAAATAACAAAATTATAACGTCAGAATTCATATCATACATTTATTTATAACATATATGTATAATGTAACGACTTGCTATTTAAGAAGCAACATTTTTTTCTTATTTTCGTTTTTTAGGATGGAAAATGTTATAATGAATATGTGAAAATCGACAAAGATTATTAAAATAATAATATAAAATCAGTAATATAAGTAATATATATATATATATATATATATATATATATATATATATATACATACCTATTTAGGTTTTTTACTTATAACTATGTAGGTATAACATACTTATCGGATTGTACACTATTGTAAAAAAATTAATTTAAATATAAGTATAACAACGAATATTGAACAGATTAATTATTTTATAAAATATAATAATAAAATAAAAGAATAATATTATATATTTTATAATTTGAATTTTCATTAAATTATTTAAATTATTTAAATTATATTCGCTTTAAATATTGTTTGTGAGCTTTAACCTTGAATTTAATTTAATAAGCATTATAATATATATGTTTAAAATAGAATGTGATTAGATAATTTTATCTTAATTACTATTTGTTTCTCATTGTAAATTAAAATCATTTGCAATAATTTAATATTTAATTATAATAGTTTTATAATTAATAATATTAAATTTAATTTAATATCACATAAATATTCGTAAGCGCTTCATCAATATTGTGAGATAATAACCGACCTTTTTCAATCGAC
The DNA here is from genome assembly GCA_030522565.1 of Ceratosolen corneri. NCBI lineage: Eukaryota > Metazoa > Arthropoda > Insecta > Hymenoptera > Agaonidae > Ceratosolen > Ceratosolen corneri. Next base: position 130,327 of record JAPYYT010000052.1, on the reverse strand, counting down.
AATTTTCAAGCTATAGCTAATTAAATAATGTAGACGTACAATTGGTTTTGAAAATCTATTAAAGATTGTAGATGCCAATATCGACGTTAATTATAAAAGCATATAAGCAATGTATATTAATTATGTCTTAATGTATTACAAATTTGGTACAAAATCATTCCTTTTACAATTATTCCTTACATATTAATTTTGTATTTTAGTTAAGAACACTTTTTTTTACAAAAATAATGTAAATAAACTAAATAAATATGTATTCTACAGTATGACATATTTACTTATTCATATGTATAAAATGTTTTCTTTTATTTTTTTATTAAACTTTATTTACACTTAAAATAGAAGAAATCTGTTCCAATTACTATAAAATATTAATAAAGATGTTTCTTTATTTGTTAACATGTTAAAAAATCGTTATCCTTTTAATTTAGACATAATAATTATTACAAAATTTAGTATTAGAATTAACATGATTCCGATACCAAAAATTATATAACTAATTTATTTATTGCATCAATATTACATAATATTAACAATTTAAAAGAAATTTAAAAGAAAAATTTAAAAGAAATTAACAGTTCAAATATGTAAAAACAAATTGGTAAAGTTGAATTTTATTATAAGATTACATTCGTATTCAAAAATAAAGAAATTATTAAGGCTAAGTTTTAAAATAAATAAGTTTATTTACAAAAGGAATATTTATAAAACTACAAACTTGTAAATATATGCGAATCTAGCAATGGACTAAGTATATCGTAAGTACATATTACCGGTCGTTCATTGACATCCTCAGTTATCAACTTTTGGAAAAGTATATTCGCTTAAGTATAAATTTACCATGCACACATTACTACTACTTGACGTATTCCACAACAAGGATCTGACAAAAGATATCTGAGCTTATCGAGATTTAATTATCCGCCATGGGATCGTACACTAATGTAGAGTTAGATGTAGAACTGTATAGTATATGTGCTATTTAAAGGGCAAGTAGCGTTACAAATAATGTAATTGCTTTAAAATCTACAGATCGTATTACTTAATATCATTAATAAGATATGCATCCAGTATACGTATAATATTATTAAATACGTAATGTGATATATTTCTAAATATATGCCAATTATATGAATTTCCAAACTACTTAATATGAAACTATAGATTTTGATTTTTATTTAATAGTTAATATTTAAGTATTTAAATTAATATAAAAATTAATAATAGGACATTGAATAAAGCATAATGTACAAAATTAGAATATTCTTGTCTTGTTTAATTTTAAATGCTTTAAATTGAAATAAAAACCTTCATGGTTTTAATATTTTAAATGTAACTCCTAGAATAAATGAAGATTATTGAACATTCTAATAAATATACATCAATATGTAATGGACTATTAAACTACTTTAAAAATTTTTACATTATGAAAAATAAAAAAATGTCAAATTAAATGAAATTACAATATGATTACAAGTCATAAATAATTTAAAATACTGCAATAGTCTATACGTTGTAAAAACCAATTTTTTCGTTATTATTTGTGAATTATTCATAAGAAGTTATGCAATTAAAATATATAATAATTAATTGTTTAATATATAATTACTACAAAAATCTTGATGATCATTGTGTGATTAACACGTTATGAAAAACTTATTTTTATTTTAATTCAATCTTATATAGATATAAAAATTTTAAAGAAACATAAAAAATTAATGTTATCTAAAACACACCGTCCAAATTTCAACTAATTACGGTATACACGCTCATCATCCATAAATATTAAGGCAGTAACTATCGATTTATCGTATCAATACGAAATTACTTACACAAATGAAGCGTTTTAGATCTTTTGGTGAAACAGTCAATCCACACAGTTTACATCAAAAGCGATTATTCCCAAAAATCGATTCTTAGTGATCATTCAATTGACTGTCATATCTAATTAACTGATTTTATCTAACTTAATTGATCCTTGATTTTTCAAGTGAACAAACTCGTTTACTCATGATGTATACACTGGGGATTGTGCGAATATCTACATTTTGAGCGAAAGCATTTAATAATCGAGCTTTAGTTTCCTAGTCGGTTAACGCTTGATGTTCAATGATGGTCAAATTGGATTAAATATTCGATTTTAAATTTAAAATTTCTGCTTCATGACAATCCCTATGGAAAGCGACGAGAGCATTATTTAATAAAAAGTAATTTTTTCAACGTATTTGCATTGAGTTGATAACTTTGTTACAAAAATCATTTGTTGTAATATTGATAATATAGTTATAGTTGATTAATTCTCAAATTTATTAATTTTAATATGCATATAATTCATAAAAATTAATTAATTTATCAAGCACTAGAAGTTTATTAAATATTTTATTAAATTTTATTATTAATTTTATTATTTTTTTTATTGATTTTATTAAATTAAATATTAGTTTAGTAAACAAATTAGCTTTTCATAATCGTTGAAAAATATACCATAGTTTATAATATTTAATTATAAATATATAAATCGTATTCTCTTATAAGTATAAAAATATTATGGAATATTTGGAACTTTTTTTTCTAAGCAATAGCTTTTATTATTATCATTATTATTATTATTAATAAATTAATAATGATAAAGAGTAACTATATTTATCAACATAAATCATATTTCAATATAAATTTGATTGAAAACTATATACAATATATTTATATTATAATATATTTATAATATATATATTTATATATAATATATATAATATATATACTTATCATATATATTATAATATAATATATTATAAAGTACTAAAAATAAAATATATTTATGTAATAATTGAAGTTCATCGATACAGATACTACTATATCTTTTTATGCTAATAAAAATGTAAATAAAAATCTATATAAAATGTATATATATATATATATATATATATATATATGTATTTCTTAATACTTGTGAATATTAGAAATATCAATTATTAAATTACAATTATTCACATAATAATTATATTAAGTATTTTTATATTATTATTTTTTCTTATAATTATAACATTAATTTATACTTTAAAAATAAAATCATTATTAGTGATTAAAAACAATTTATTGCATAAACATCATACTCATTTTACAACCTTATAATACAAAATAAAAACTTTATTAATATGAATTGAAGTACTATCAGTAACATCTATTATTTATATTTACCAACAAAGTTTTCAATTCAATATTTATGCTCGTCGTCATTATTTGAATAACTATAATATAAAATTGTTATTATAGTAAGATATTTTGATTAACTTATTTTTCTTTGGCAATGTTCTTCGTTTCTACCGTTTATTTAAAAATGTTTTCGTGGCAATTTAATATTTTTACAATAAATGCATTTCATTTAATTTCAAATAAAAATATCATATACAAAAACTTTTCAATTTTTTTATAATTTGTTTAAAAGTAATTTTTTTTTATCTTCAGTATAGATAAGTAGCAAGAGTGAAATGTACTGTTGCAAAATCAATTTGTAATTTTAAAAAAAAACTTAAGTTTTAGATAAAATGAATCAATAAATTTTAATATTAATTTTCAGCAAAATTTTCATTAAAATAAATATTGAATTCCTGAATTCTTTATATATACAGAAGGTTTCAAAGTATATAGAAATTAATGAAAAAATGTAAAGACGAATTATTACTGAAATATTTAATAATATTTGATTAATTAATGTAATATCGCAATAATGATGATAATTGAAATTTAAGTTAACACAAATTTTTTTAAAGAAAAATAATTTGACAAATTTCTAACTTTCAACATATTAATTGTAATTAGATATGTAAGAAATTTTCATCGATAAGTTGTTTTGCTAAGAATTGGTTTATTCTCGAATAAAAATAAAGCAGTTATTAATATTATAGAAAAGTTTATCTTGTAAATTACATTAATGTATATTGTAATTTCTGCACAAGTCATCAAAAGGTTTCCAAAATCTCTTTATTTATGCAACTTTGTTATCGTAAGATTAATTTTTTAAATGTAATACTGGTAAATAATTATAAAATCATGTTACTAGTAATTTATCAAAGATGTTGTGAAAAGTTCGAATAAAGGTATATTCAGATGGTTTATTAATAGGAATGTCTACAAGTTTACACATTTTTCATTGACGGTTATTGAAGAAAAATAAAGGCACAAAATTTGTATGAATGTTTAATTTTAACATATTTAGAATTGATTTAAAGAATTGAAAATATTGAAAATATTTGTAAATATTAAAAAACATTATAAAAATATGTAATAAAAATGTAATTAACTTATAACTAACTAATTTTTTAAGTATCTTTCTTAGTGTATAAAAGGTCCATGTTTTAAGATAATAAAACCTGGATTTTATTATTGGAATATTTCGTTTATGTTTTAGTAATACTCGTTGAATAATACTCACTTAAAATCATATAATTAAAAAAATGTAGTTGAAATATATATTTAAATTGATAAATTTTTTAATATTCAATCTATTTATTTTGGGTAAGCCTACGTATTGAATGCTATATTAAAAATACTGAAGAAATTATTAAAAACTCATTAAAACTCTCTAAAAACTAATGAAGATCCATGGGAAACATTTATAAATTCTTACTTGTACATAATACTCTGGTATGCAAACAATTATAACAGTTAAGTGTATTCACTGATAAGGATAAATTTTCACAAGCATAATTAGATAGCAATATCTGAAAATTTAGACATTATAAATGTCAACGACTGGAGTCTAATTTCATCCATTAGTATAGCTATGCGTCTTCACTGCTGTAAGAGAATTAAGGAAGCAACACAATTCTGTCTATTATAAGTGCTAGACGGCGGACTGATGAGGAAAAAAACATTAAAGAATGAATACGATCAAGCATTAGAGCAGTAATTAAGAAAATGAGGAGAAGAATGGAAGCGAATTGTAAGTAAGCCAATAGTAGTATAGGCATATTAATGAATTCAGCCGAGTTCTAGAAAAGAGAAATAATCTTCCATAATCAATCAAGAATTGGAGTAAGATCGGCACTGATAACGCGTTTTGGTTTTCAAGTAGCAGAAATATTTGAATATATTCTTCATATCCTAAATATTTATTAAATTATTAGTAGTTTCATTGTCCATTTATTTATTAAGTTTCTGTATGTTTATATTAAAACCAAAATTTTTGGTCAATTTTTAGTTAATTTTTTAGTAATTATTATAGTGTTCTCTAAATAAATAATATAAAAATGAATAAGTAAACTAAAATTAAATACACTTAACGTTTTGTCGAAATTTAATTCTTTTCAAAGTTTATTAATATTTAATAGTAATTATATAAATTACTATTTATACATTAATTTCTCATTAATTAGTTTTTTTAATCAAAGAATAATGCAATCTAGATAATTCGTTTATATTTATAACTATTAAAAAAGAACAATAATTGTACTTATAAATAATTAAAATTATTAATCAAATATAACTTTTAAATACATCTACATTTAAAAATAACAATGAAATTCATATTATCAGATTTGTAGATATACATGTGTAAGCCTGATAAAAAAAAAATATAAATTGAATTATACACATATAGATATTTTTGGTTTTTAAGAACTATATCTTCAAAGATATAAATTTTTTTAAATAAAAAGTGAATTAAAAATCGAATAATAAAAGCTTTTTTCGAGATTAAAAAAAAATAAAGGTTTTTCAAGTTTTCATTTACTTATTTATTAGTTTGATTGATAAAATTATTGTTAATAATAATGTAGCTTCGTCTAAACTGATGTTATAACAATACGTTCGTTATAGAACGTAAAAAGTCAATTAGAATAGGATAATTTCTAATTGAGATTATAAACAAAAATATTAATTCAATTGTAATGTTAATATAAACATAAAATTTTCGTGTTAATAGAAAATCAAAATTATATATTTGTAAAATATCTAAAAATATTAAAACAGTATAATAGTACTTTAAAAACCAAGATTTTCTAGATTCTTTTCGACAGATATTTTAGGTTAAAATGTATTATCGAAATGAATTCTTTTATAATGAACTAGCAAAATATCTTGAAAGAAAATAATATACACAGGGAAAATGTATTTACTGAAATTTCACTATTCTACTACTGAAATTAATTTAAAACAAATGATTTTGTAAAATGCATTTTAAGTGCAAAAACGACGAATAAGTTAATTATATATATATATATATATATATATATATATATATATATATATATATATTACTTTTCAAAATAAATCTTTAAAAATATCAAATTCTGATTACAAAATTCAGATGTATTACATAAGTGTATTAATAACCATAAAACATAATATATTTGTTGAACCCAACAATTTACTTCATTTTCCTTAATTAATTTGTAATTACTCTTTAAAATTTTATCTAATTAATTAATCAATTATTTTTATTAATGAACTGAACAATTATAAAATTCTATAACATATTGCAATGAATAATAGTGGAAATAAAATATATGTATTTTTCGTGGTATAACAGATAAATAATACCAGTAAAATTTATTGTCCATTCAATAAAAATATATAAAAAAGAAAAGACATTATTATATAAATAAATAAATATATATAAGTAAATTGAAGTTCTTAGATATATGTTAATGTATATTATATTCATTAATACTTTATCTAATTTTATCTTTATTTTTTTATTTTTAGGAATTATTTAGGAATCCTTAAATTTTAATTAAGTCCTACAGTAATCATTAAAATAATAATAAAATGTAATCTTAGAGTAAATTTCCTACTAAATTGCAATAAAATATATATGTAACAGATTCTATTTTATGTTTCATTTTTCATAAATGCGATCAAAAATATATTAAAAAATTTCACACAATATCTATATTAATTATATTTATATTTATATATAATCTTATGCTTTCTAACAATATAACTCCAAAAATTAATTTAATTTTAATTTTACTAAAATACTGATCCTTTATTGCATTCGAAATAATCATATTCATTAATACAATTATCTATACAATACATATACAATTAACTTAATTTTAAGAAAAATGTATAAAAACAAATAAATTGAAACATATCCAATGTTTATGGAATAATATATATGATATTGCTTAGATTCACCAATATAACAAATATACATAATATAAAATTATATACTATTATATATATAACTTTAAATTATATAAAACTAAATAACTTAAAGAAACTGTATCTAAACTTTTCATAATATTTCATTATGTTACAAAAAGAGTAACAAGATAACTATAGAATTTTCAATATAAATGTTAGAATCAAAATTTGTTCTTTTAATTTTATTTTATTTATTGAACAAAATCGATACTTTAAATAAATTAATAGTTATAATAAATTGCGAAATTTTATGAAAGTTATTCATAAAATGAAATTTTACAGTTAAATTATTTAAACAATAGCTAAGTAAATTAATATTTTGAATAAGTTTCAGGATAAATTATTTCGACAATAAAATTGTGAACTATTTGTATAATTTCTTTTTTTTATATATTTCTTTAATAATTTCAGATCATTTAACTAAATATACACATTTATTAAAGTTCTATAAATAGAATATTTAAAATATTAACCTTATAAATTATATAAATATATATTATTTTAATTAAATTATTATAAGAATAAATTCTATAAAATAATTAATTATTTACAAAAAATATTATAATTAAATAAAAATCATAATTAATTGGACAAAATATTACATTTTTTATTCACAACAAAACTAATTATTGTAACATAAAATAGTAACCATAACTGAAAAGCCATGTGAAATTGAAAAAATAATTTTATTAATTATTTATCATAATTATTTTCGTTTTAGTTTTGCATAGTTTCATCTATTAAAATAAATAATATAATTACAATAGAAAATTCAAGTTGCATTGATAATAAAGCATATCAATTATAAATGCTTTGTTTTTCAGTTTCAATTAAATTACAAATTTTCTTTGATATTACATTATTTAATTACTTTTAATAGTTTATAATGATACAAAATATTATGAAATTAATTTTAACAAAAATTACGTACATCAATCAGCAAATAAATTAGACGAATAATAATTAAATGCCAAAATATAATTATTGTTGTAAATAATTTTATATAATTTACAAATACAAATTTTATTATTATTTTTAGACATTTCTCCTTGTAAAAATGTATATTTAAATTTTTCCTAATGTTAATTAATAAGATGAAATTGATTTTTTTAATAATTCGAAATTTTATAAATTTTATTGCGGAACCAATAATAAAAATTACTTATAATTTATTTTTCAAAAGAAAATATCAATTAAATCAATGTGCTGTTGAAACTAAAACTGTATCATTTCATCATTAAAATATAATTTAAAACATATTTTGATTATTATGACAAAATTAATAAATTTCAATTTTTAATATCATAAATTTTATTTAAGCAGTAAAATAAAATTTTAAAAAATAATTTAGCGATAAAAAAATGTTGGTACAATGACAATTAAAGAACTGAATAATTATGATTCTATTTCACTGAGATTTCACATTTGGATTTAAAATTTTCTATGAAGGGCTCTATTTGTAAATAGAGTCATAGGATAAAATAACTAACATAATTAAAAGAAGTCGTAGGTCACCTTTGAGTACCTCTTGAATACTACGAAACCACCACGACGACAACAATACGGATTTAAAACTTTGTTAAAATGAAGGACTCAAAATATAGTCTTCTATATTGAGATTTTTGCCGGATACACCACATTATCTTGAAGGAATATTTCAATCAGGGCAACATTTCAGTTTCTTTTTTATTAATTATCTTCATTATGAAATATATATTATATATTCATTGTTCTTTATAAATTCATAAACGTATTCAAATACTTCGTATTGACACTGTTCGTAGCTCTTAAATATAAATTTATATTGTATACGAAGTATTTCAGTATTTATAACGTGATATTATCCTACTTTTTTCTCTTTAGTCGCTAATTTATAATAAAACTCCATAAATATGTTGGATTTTGTCGATGGTACGAATACATTATTGTGTGGGAAGGCAATTGAATTCCCCTTAAAACTAAACGACTTTTTGATCTTTATTTATCTTAAAATAAAATCCGAAAGAAATACATAAAAAATGAAAATTTCAAATTCTATTGGGTTTTAGTTTAGACATATTTTATTTTTTTATATCATGAAATAATGTCCAGTGAACTTTTTAATATTTTAATGGTATTTCATGCTTTCCTTACTTTATTAGGTATATTTAATTCACGTCTATCGACACTGATGAAACTGCCTTTATTTATTATCGTACTCTTTTAAATTTTATCTTTACCCTTTTGAATTATAATACGTAAGTTAGTTATTTTAATATAAATCAATATATATATATATTAATCAATAAAAATGATTTTAGTAGAATTCATTATGGAATAACAATGTTTAGTATTTTAATTAACTGTTACAAAAAATAATAAAACAAGTAATTGAACAAAGTTTAAAACAAATCATAGTTATAAATGTTATTGTCACTTCAAATAGTACTTCAAAAATAATTCCGTTTTTGTTTTAAATTTATGATCATATTTGTTTATTTACGCATGTATCTAATAAATTGCTTTTGAAATATTTCTTTGCCGTAGTTTTTCAATAATCTAATATAAGTTTTACAATAGGAAATATTTAAAATAACGAAAATGTTAAATTTATAATTTTATGAACACATCTTGTTACATTTGTTATATATATATACTAAATTAAAAAATTTTAAAATTTAAAAATTACCTAACGCATAATGATATATACTTATTAATTTATAGTTAATTTTATCAGTATTTTTTATTTTTGTTTCGTGTTGTTATTTGGAATATATTTCTTGATGTATTATCTTGATGTATTGTATTGTTGATATATTTAGTGACTAAAAATTTTAAAAGGTCATTTAATATAATAAAGATAATGATAAAATATTTAAATTGTATGCATAAATCTACACAATAAATGCTTAGAAAATCTTATATTTATATGCTTTATTTATATTTAATATTTAAATTCTATATTTATAAATATTATGTTTTTTTTATAATCAAAGCATAAAAAATCAAATTATTAAATAAGTCTCTAAGATATATTAATTTATAACTATTTTAATAATTTTAATCAAATAATTAAAATTATGAGATTAAATATTCGAATTTATTTTGAAAAATTATATTATACTATAGAATATAAGTGAGATATCAATAAATTCGATACTTTTGAATAAGTTCCAAATGATTTTTAGAACTGAAATATTTAAAGTAAATCGAAAATTGATTGTAATAATTAATTCAAGTTAATTTAATAGATTTTGTACTACACCTGTTTTATGCAACTAATATTATTTTAAAATTTTACTCAATTTTCTCTATTTATATATATAGTATAAAATTCGCACACAAAATTCAAACAGATGCGTCACATTTAGTGGTAAAACTATGTTAAACAAGAATAACACAGTGATGTAATAAACAACTTTCTTTAATTTAAGAGGCCGAAAACAATAAAGTTAATGAGTGAAAAAAAAACGATCCTGCCAGGATTCGAACCTGGAATCTTCTGATCCGTAGTCAGACGCGTTATCCGTTGCGCCACAGGACCAACTGGTAATATTAGGTCTAATAAATAGTCAGAAATCTTAATATTAATAAAAATAAATTTGATATTTATAGTATGAATACTGTAGAAATTAATTTATTATCTACTATATTTAATTGAACAAAAATTTTCAAATAATGTAACTGCTTAATTTATATTTAATTAATACTAATTTTTTTTTCTGAATAATTTTGTTTTCAAGCATATACATTTAAAATATTATTTACTTTACTACATTTAGAAAGCAAGATATAAAAATGAATAAATTATAACTTTAAATAAATAGAATAATAGTAATAGTAACAATTGATGTATTTTAATAAATAAATTTTAATTTTTGTATAGACCTTTCCTATACAAATAATAATAATAATAATAATATATTTACAAATGATTAAATTTGATAAATTTACTATTTTTAAATTAACTAATTATGTGTAATGTAATATGCACAATAATATTTAAAAGATTCTTACAAAAATTCTTAATTAAAGATAATATTTAATAGTTTCACAAATCATTATAAAAATATATTAAAATATATTGTACTGTAAATTAGTTTTTACACAAGTAATATTAATATTTTTACACGCCCTTATAAATTATTTATATGCAAATTAAAATTATTATTTTGATATGTATTATTTGAGAATAATTTAAAAAAATGTTTTTACTAGTTTTATAAAAATATAAATTTTAATACCTTTATAAAATTTAGTTAAAACACAAAAAAATTCTTACTTCAAATAAATTTTTCGATGTAAAAAATTTCAATATATTATACTTATTTACTATTATACTATAATGTATATATATATATATATATATATATAAATGACTTATTAGTCACACTAAAATTAGAATTTTTAATTTTATCTACAGTATATCTAGCCAACCTAATCAATAAAATATATATTATAAAAAAAATATTTTTAATCAAAATATATAAAACTAATATTGATATTAATTTATTGAATAATAATTTTAAGATAAAGTTGTATAATTCATCTTAAAAAAGGATAATTTTTGTGTCTCAAATTTTTATATTTTAATATTAATAATAAAATATTAATAATAAATAAAAATTAACAATAATAATAACAAACATTCAAAATATTTTATATATATTAATATAAAATTTCGTATACATTTTTAAAAATAATTTACTATTTTAATTTGAATCTCATTAATTTATTAAATATTTTAAATGTTATTCAATTTACTATTAATCGTCGAGTCTTATTAAGTCAACTTATTTGTTCACATTTTAGACAATTCAATCACGATTGAACACTAATCTGAATTAACTATTTATTTACACTTTTTCAAAATCTTTCCTTCTTTAATATCATTTTATTTAAAAAGTAAACAAAGTATTATATCTATCATGCTATAAAAATGCTATTAAAAAAATATGCAATTAGTAATAGAAAAAATTAATTTGACATAAAGAATCTTTTAATTGTTTTTAATTAAAAAATGTTTAATTATAATATATTTTAATATTTTTGTCGTTGCTAGTACTTTATATAATTAAAAACATTTAATTTACTAATGATAAAATATTTATTGTATTTAAACATTTATTAATTTTGATTTCTTATTATTTTAAAGTATTATAAATAATAATAAATTAGTATATAATGCATTGTTAACATTTAAACTATAAAAATTTATTAGATTATATTATTATTGTAAATGATAAATAAATAATTATGTGTAATTATTTAAATCATATTTATTAATATTTTTATAATGAGCATTTTTAACGTTCTCCTCTATATTTTTATAAAGTATTATATACTTATCAATAAAACATTTTAAAATTAAATTTACAAATTATTTTACATATTCGATTCTTAATTTTTTGAAAAGAAAATGCTTCAACACAAATACATTAAAATTCGTATCTATTACATTGATATATATATACTTTGTCAGTAGAGAATGATAATATATTAAATACTTGAAAAATACTTGAACTTGAAAAATTACTTATTCAAAATAGTTAAACATATTTATCAAATTTTATAATAGAACTTATTTATTTTATTCAATTATTTTATAATTTGGGATATCGATATTAAGTATATTAAAATAAAGTTCATTAAATTGAAAACACTTATTTCTTTAAAAAATTAATTTCGTAGATATACACATTTATAAATAAGTAATTTATGATCAATTAATTAATTTTTTATTCAACGATTTAGATAGATCAATGAACTACGACTGGAACAGCAGAAATATACACTAAAGAAAATTATTCGTATGGTTTAAGACACCGAATAAAAGAGACGCTACTATCGGTTTTTTTTTCAAAAAATCATATCAAATTTTGCACTTCACAAGTGATGTAAAAATTAGAATACTTGATAAAGAGAAGAATAGAGAAAGGTCTCTTCCGTTCGCTTACGTCATTTCTACCCCGGAGTTGACGAAGGCCATTGACGCGACTACTTTCTTCTTCACCTGATCGTTGAAATGCCATAAGTAGGCGTTGTATATTGGGCATTTACATACTTTTGTCAATAATTTTTAAAGTTGTTATTAAATATTAATAATTTCATTGTATCATTTGTTGCTTATTTAATAGCTTAGCTTCGTATTTCGTGGGCGACCGAATTTATTCATTGATAAACAAATTTATTCGAGTATTGTACATAAATAAGTAAGAGTTACTTATGAGTACATTTGCCATTAGTATATATTTTTATGTTATCTTCTTTTTCAATTTATGTATAATTAATTTTGTTAGAAATATAAAATAACAAACTGTTTTTAATCATAAAATATTTTAATGACAGCTTTTATATTAAATTAAATAGACCTTAACATTTTCACGTTTGTTCAAAATTGTTCAATTTTTTTATTATATAGTATTATTTGATTATTACATTTTTTAAAAATGAAACTATTTAAAAAAAAAAATTTATTAGAATTTTCAAATTAAATACTTATCCAATATTTTTCTCGTTTAAACGTATCATTTACATTAAGAAACTTATAATTTATAATATACAATATATATATTTTTTTAATTTTAATGTTAATATTTAATATGATCTTGATATATCTTGAAAAGAAATATACAGCATTACACTGATTAAGCAGACTGATTGTTTTTGCATAAATATGATAACATTTTCAAGTTAACTATGTCTCAAAATTACTGTATGTTATCATTAATTAACGTAGTCAACATTTTATAATACGCTATTCATAAATTAATTAAAAATATATTATAATGTTTACAAAATAATTATAGTCTGTACTGGACTATATGTACTGGACATTTGTACAAATAAAAATGTATGAGCTGTCATACTGATACCAATAACATTAAAAAGCGATTTCTGAACAGTCAAATATTTTATTACTTTGAATGTATTAATACATATTTAAATATAAGCTTTCAGAATAAATATAATGGTAATATTTATACTTTTATTATAAAAAAATTAATTTTTGCCTGGTAAGGTATGATAATCGTTTCTAATAGATTTAATATACATTCTAAAAAAGAGCCGGTTATCATAAAGGCAAAATATAAATAAAATTTTTTTAATATTAAAAAATATATCTTTTTTCAGTACACAATATTACAGATATATATTGTAGTTGTTAAAAAGCTTGCTCTTTAAATTATTTCATTTGTATTCGAGTTGTTTCAACGAGATTCATATACTAATAAAACAGTGTAAACTGCGTGGATTGTGCAGGTGACAGACGAGATCTTTTTATCGTCACATAAATATCACGTAAAAATTATTTTATTTATGAAATTATAATAGATTATAAAACAAACGATTAAATAATAACGTAGTAATCGAATTTCTGAATTTAAAATTTATTTATTTAGACTATTAATAGAAAAAATTTCAAAGTCAAAGTGAAAGTAACAATACATCTATTAAACATATAATGAATAAAAATCAGAAAATTATGGCGAATGAAAAGCGTTTGCGCGTCGCAGATAAAAACAAAAATTTAAATTAAAAACTTGCACGTACCTTCATTGAGTAGTGCTCAATGTTAGTTGTTGCACAATACGGATAACTCCATAGAAGGATAAAATGTTGCGAAATCTAGAGTAGCAAGGGATCTAGTTGGTTGTTTATTTCTTTCTGGAAAATCAAATACCATTGATTGATATGCAACGTATTTTAAAGTAAATTAAGCAACATCTAGAGATTTTTGACAAAGCATTATGCAAATAACAGTAACAAATAAAAAAACAAAAATTGAATTTATAATGGACTTTATATTGTTGTTGAAATATCTTAGAATACGGTAACATTTGAATGCAATTGCACATATTAGCCAAGTAATGTTAAAATAGAATAAAATATTGATTGAAGAAAAGTGGCATTGATTATTTGAAAAATGAGAATGCAAATCAAAAGCGAAACAGCGAAAATTATTCTTTTCTGATGAGCGACCTACGTGCTTTCCCAATCATAACTCACATTTATACGCATGCACATACACTCCCTTGCAAATAAAGTAAATTCTAACAAAATTTGAAGATGTTGCGCGGCGAAACCTACGCAGAACGAATAAGGATGACAGTTGAGGGTCAATGAGTGCTGCGATAATAGCGACTGTTTGAGTTCATTGCAACTGATTTTGACCGAGGACAGAGAGAGAAAGAGAGACACTTAAAAACTGTTCCTAAGTCACAGCAAATGGGCCTGAGCACGTTGTTCAAAAGTCTTGGTCGCTCACGACTAAAACACGATATATCTTTGGGGCGCGTGTGTACCCTCGCGTGGCACAACGAACATTTACAGAAATAATTGAGCTCGAAGGTGCAAGCAACTACGCACAATAGCTAAGTCTTGCTGTCTGATAGAAGGTGCGCCGCTGCTCGACTCGTGCAGGGCTATTGGCGCGTTGTCGCACGACTCGCCATTTTGCCTCGGACTGCGCGTCCACAAGCCAAGACGTAGGCGTATGAGTAGCGCGTGGTGTCCTGGCCTGGCCCCACAATTCGCCCATAGCTCTCTCTCTCTCTCTCTCTCTCTCTCGCTCTCTCTCTCTTACTTGCGCTAGACTCCACACATCCTACGGTGGAACTAGAGGTCAAGGAATGCGCATGCGTGCGACAGGTGGTGAACTCGAAAGACGGGAGTAGACTCCGCGCTTTTGTACCCCATATTCACTCATCCAAGATTTTAACTCCTTCATTATTTGGGTCGAGTGCCTACAATTCATTTCCTTAATCGTCTTTAAGTTGTGAAATTCTAAATCACTTAACGATTATTGTTGTATTTTTCTCATCCCACATACACTGCTTATGGGCTAATAAATTACAGTTCAAAATGATTGAAGAAAATTATACAATATAAGTGAAAATATTTCAGTGTGAATGCATATGTCCAAATAAGAATTTTAAAATCTTAACATACAAACATATTTTTATATATATTCAAACTGTTTGAGAAAAAAGGTATACTAGGCGTCGGTAAGAGCGAGTATTTGCTTATCATACGATGCTTTTTCTTCTAATTACTTTTTCGATTGGGAATATCTGGAAACATAAGATTTTACTTAAACAAATGTTTCTACAAATTATATTATGTAAAATATGTAAAATATATCAAATATTATTTTTAAAAAATATATTTATTTTTATACTGATTAATTTTATCAAAAAAATAAGCTATTTCAAATTAAATTATTATCTTATTAATACACATTGATAGGTTTACGTATTGTAACATAATTTCAACATAATAATATTTTTGTCATGGACATCGATAAATATATTTCACTAAAAAATTAAAAAATTCATATGTCAATATCAATATTATCAATAATATCAATAAACATATTCATAATATGGAACAAGTCATTCGATTCATTACTGTTTTTTAAAAACGTAATTATAAAGAAAATCGAATTGAAATATTTTATTTGCTTTAATTATATCTGGCCTAGAATGAGGCTTAATTAGTATTACTAAAATTGTTTTTATATATTATAAAGATATTTGAATGTCATAATAATGGTAATGAACATAAAATCTCCAATTTAAATTTATACAAATTTATTAAAGAAATGAATAGTTTATTTAAAAAACTATTCCATCATATTTTCTAATAATATTAATTTGAAAATATTTTTCATACTCTAAATAAACGTGGATCATTTTTAACATAAATAAATTATTCATAAATACTTTTATATATTAGAACGTTATATAATGAATTTCTATATTATTTTTGCAAATTATAAGAAAATCTAACTTTGATGAATTAAAGGATTTCAACAATAAATATAAAAATAATACTTAGTTATGAAAGAATTATAATTTTACATAAATAATAATTATAAATAAACAGAAATATGTGCAATATAAGTCTTAATTATTATTGTAAAATATTTTTAGCAGCTTTTTATATAATTTAATCTTAATGACTTAAACATATTTTTTAAATAAAAATATTAATTTTAAACGTAAATAAAATTTTCGAAAAAAGGAACTCCTATATAAAAATTTCTTGGTTTTATTCTTTTCTGAATAACGCTGTTTATTTAATGATAATTTAGTAATCTGTATAATAAAAATTGAAACATTTAAAACAACTATTATTATATTGCATTATCGAAATTTAAATACAATATATTTTTAAAGAATGTATATATAATTTTATTTTTATTAAATATTATATAAAACTGAGATATTTGAATGAATTGTATGTAAGAATTCACGTCGTGTATGTAAAGAAAATTTGGCAATGAATTTCAAAGTTAATATAACATTATTGTAAGATATATTCTTGTCTATAGATCTAAACTTTAATTTAATCCTTTAGTAATAAATCAATATCTTTTCTTCAAAATTAGTTTTTTTTTGTAGTTTATCAATGTTATTTCGGAAGATCAATAATATATATGAGAGAAAAATATGTATTTAATTTTATGACGGACAATATTGGAATGAAGAATTTCACTATTTTACTCGATCGTTATAAATTTATACTAACATATTTAAATTCAAATAAAATATATATTTTAAAACCATTTTTAAAATCTTTTTTCAAATTATAATATCAAAAAATATTATATATCACTAAAAAATTTGTTTTTTACATAAAATATTATTAAAAAAATTAAAATAATCTAAAATAATAATTTGTAATATTTTTATTTTTTTCAAAATAATAATTGCATTTTTGAGTAATATTTATTATTTAATTTGCATTACGAAGAGAGAAAGAAAGAATATTAATTTATTTCAAACTGAATTCAAAACAGAATCTATAAGATATTGTAAAAGCAAATACAAAACATGTCTTTTCTTTTATTCTTAAACTAAACTGAATTTTGTTTTCAATTAAAATGTGTAGAACATTTATTGTATTCATGTTTTATCAATAGATAATAATTTAATGAAAAATGTTCAATAACTCTTTTCCTTGATACGCTTGAGTTGTTTATAGGCATTGAAAAGGTCATAAACCTTCCATATTGATTTCACTATTCATAGCTTAATAACTAATTGTTATTTTATTTAGATCAATAAATTTACTATAATGATAACTAACAAAATTTGTTTCAAACTCGTCCTAAATTTAAATTAATAATTTATTATTAATAATCTTCCAAATCAAATGATATAATATCACTATTACTATATTACTACATATATAATTGAATGCTCAAACTATAAATAAGATTTCACAATCTTAATTATAAAATTCATTTTCACGTAAGTATTATGATCATATTGTACAAGAATTAAGTATTATAGTGTTTCTCAAATTTCTTTAAATCTTTACCAATGACTAAATTTTTGAGTTCGAATTCGTGCAAATATTTTGCATCTAATTGAATGCAAAATATACAAATTAATATAAATATATCACTTTATTAACGATTTCCACATAATTTAATTTACAGAGAAATTTTGTATTAGACATAAAGCATTTGCTCTATTACTTTATTTTTAATATGACATATCATTATGTATATTATGTACCATTGCAAAACTAAATAATTGGTTTTAATAATTTTTATACATCTGAATTGAAATTTTATTTCTTAGTGAATATTTTCAATTTATTCCTCAAATTTCATTTGAAATTATATTTTTTATTTCAATCAGAAACCAGCAATAAATAATGCATAAAGTATAATATTGAATAATGAATAATGATAAATAAATGTAATATTGAATATCAAAATAAGTAAAATTTTGTAGTCAAAGTATTGATGATTTAAAATATTCATTCTTATACATAAGTTATATAAATTTAAAAATTCATAAAATGCTTTGTACTATAAAAATGTAAAACTAATTATATATCATGTATTATAATCATAAAAAATTACTTATGCAAACTAAGCTTTTATATATGGCTCAAGTGTAAAATTTATCTTTAATATTGATATATTTACATTGAATTATCTGTATAATTTTTTTTTAGATATTAATACAGAGATTCAAAAAATGTATAAATTAATAATAATAAATAATAAATTTTGGAGATAAGGATTCATTATGAAGTACTTATTTCATTTAGCATAAAAAATAATAATATTAAGAAATGGCAAAGAATGAACAAATAAATAAAATGAAAAAATAAATATAACAGTTGATTTAAATATTATATTACTTTATATATCTATAAGTGTAATAGCAAAATACAAAATTGACTATCAATTATTAGCCAATATTATATGTCAATTTAAAATTTATTGAATGAAATTTACAATTATAAAATTCAACCTTCAACTTTAAATGATATTATAATTTTATTAGTATATTGTTTGAAAGATATATACAAATTGTAACAAATACGCTTGAAAATATATATTTATTAGAAATTTATAAAATTATTAATTTTTTAAATTATAACTTATCCATTATGCTAACATTAAAACATTTCATTATTCTATCATTATCATTATCCGATTTCAAAGATAATATTTTTATATTTTGATATTGAATATATTTTATATTATTTTATACTCTGTTTTTTTATAGTACTTATTGATCTATACTTAATATGTTAAAAAAAGAATTAATGTAATTTATTGTTACATTATGTGTATGCAATTTGAGAAAATGATTATATTATTGTAAGAATTTGATTCATTTTAAATATGCAGTATGCACTTAGGTAAGATAAAAATAATTTCATTTTAATATAGAGAATTTTAATTTTTTCAATTAGTAATGAGATGATAAATTTTAGAGTTTTATGTATAAAAAATAATTTATATAATTTTTATTCTGTTATTTATACAATTTATATTGTATTATGTTTTTCATAAATAGGTTAGAAATTAAAATATAGAGAATTAAATTCAAATAACATTTAGTAAATTACAACCTGAAACATATTAATTTTAATATTGGATTATAAATTGTATTTGTTTGTATTTATTTGTATAGTAGTTCTTAATTAAAAATTAAAAAAGGTGGATCCAGTAGGATTATTTATATCTACTTATATTATTAAAAACACTAATAACTATTAAGCATTTAATAATTATCATATAGAATAATTATTTAAATTTAATTGTCAGAGTCAATAATCAAAAATAATCATTATAAGTAAAAATATTAGGATTATATCTTAAGATTCGTCGCACAAACCTTTATTCACATATTTTATAGGTCACATTTTAGTAAGAGTATTTGATTTAATAATTAAATATGTATTGATAGCTTTGATATATTATATTATGTTTTTTTAAATATCAAAAAGTATTTATTGTCTTAAAAATCCTATAAAAAGACTTTATAGTCCATGAGATCATTTCATAGATTTCTTGATAAAAGTAATTCAATATAAAAGTGAAATCCTTCAACAAATCTAGTATTTCTCAAAGATAACTCTAAATATAATACGATCATTTCTTATTGCAGAATATTCTATAATATTATGTATACATTTTATATATAAAATCTACAATGTATAAAAGTCTGCTACAATAATACGATGAATATACTTTCACGTAACTAAATATAAAGAAATCTTCTAGTAACAAATAACTAAATTAATTATTTTATTTTAATATTATTATTAAATATATTTTTAAAAATACGTATTTTAATAATCCGAATTAAAATATTTTCATAATAAGCATCATTTTCATATTTAAAAAATTATAGAACATTGTAAAGTTTGGTTATATCTTTGAAGTAAATTATAAAATCATAAAATTATTGTAGAATAATTGTGTTTAAACAATTTTTGATATTTTACTATTCGACAATAATACTTATTTATTTATAAACATTATACAGGCTAAAATAAATGGCCAAATGCATAGTCTATCTGGTTACATATTAAATGTTTAATGCAATTATTTTTTTAATTATACTCAATTTTTATTGTAACCTTTACTTTTCCATCTACTATCAACAATTAATTTTTAAAAACATACATTCCTTTCATAAATATATTTCAACTTAATTATATTGAAAGTTTACATGAAATAATTAGTTTCATCATATACAGTAGCCAGTGACGTTTCTTCTAATTACAAATTAAACTCAAAGAATGCCAAATTATTTGTACAACACTTAATAAATTAAACTGCATAAAATAAATGGTTCAATAAAAAATAAAAATCGAATAAAAATACGTGAATGACATTTATAGTAATTAAAAAAATTTAATAAAGTAGTGACGATGAGTATTTAAGACTTTTGTATTAAAATTATTTTAAATGTTTTATACGATTTCATCAATATTATACCGAATTATAATTATTTTCAAGGAGAAATTTATATGCCTCTATATTCACGTGCAATAAGAGACATAATATATCAAGTTATAAGTTTATAAATTGAAAGATTATATATGTACGTTATATAAAACTATAATAACAGAAAACAATGTTCTTATTACAAGAGTATATTACGATAAACAGATTTTAGAATTAGAACAATAAAAAAGTATGTGAAAAGTATAATATAGAAAAGTATTAAATAGAAAAGTATTAATGATCTTAATTAGGAAAGAATTTAAAGAATTAAAAAAATAAGATCACTATTTTCGATTTAATTTATTTGGTATAAAATATTTTATTTATAGATTTATTATATATTCATTTATAGATTCATATTTATATATTTTTCGCATATTTTACATAAAACGAACTTGGAATAAAGATGTTTAGTTACAAGATAGATTTATTTTATTTTCAAGTAGTATTAATATATAAACAAGATAAAAACCCCATTTAAAAATAAAAATAAAAAAACTTCTAAGACATAATTTAGTAATTAATTATAAACAACATTTATCCAAATTTTAAAATATAAATAAAAATATATTACTCATATTACTAAACTAAAAATGTATTAGCAATTTGTTATTTATGCCATATTTCAAATAGTTTTTATTTATTATGTCAGTAAATATTATTCTAATTATCAAGCACTATCTATTATAAATTATGTATTTTCATTATATCAAATTATGAAGAATCAAATTAATAAGAATAATTGAAAAGACGTTTTACATCCGCATAATTTTAAAGCTATTATCGATTCCTTCGATGAAAAAATTCGATTTTTCGCATTTATATATGTAACATCGCAAATAAAATCTCACATGATAGGAGTAAGTGCAACTATTGTATTGGAATTAATTAATTTCATTTTATAAAAGTTAAAAATTTATACTACTATCTGTATAATTATATTATCATATTATGTATAATATATGTATAAATATATTATAATTATAATTATATAATCAAAACAAATATATATTAATATAATTAATATATATTAATATTAATATTATATAAAATATATATTATATATATAATATATATAATAATATAAAAACAGATGTATTCTACGTATGAAGAACCTAAAATCGGCATATGCATTAAAAAATCTAAAATATGTATTAACAAAATTAAAATGCTACGAAATTATTTAGTCATTCTATATCTAATAAATTAAGGTTATATTTTGTACAAGTCTTAGTAAAATTACACTAAATTTTACATTTATTATTTTTAAATGTTTACATTTTTAAATATTTATATACAAAAATAAGATATAAATTCAATATTTTTTTTTATGTCAAAAAATATTATATTATAAAATTAAATACACACATATATGTAATATACATTTAAGTATAGACAAAACTTTTGTTGGAGAATTATTTATATGAATAGTGAATCAAGTTCTATTTACATATGTTTTTTTCTTAAATGACTTCTTATACAACTTTATTAACTGTTTAACTTGAATTTAAATTACTGAAAATTTAACTTTATATAAATAAATCATTATAATTAAAATAATTAATTAAAAATATTGTTGTTAAATATTAAAAAGCTCATTTAAAAGAAAAAATCAATAAAAGGTGTTTCATAACCAATTAGAAATATGCAGTTTAAGAAAAATTAATTTTACTAAACTGATTGTTTAAAAATTGAATTTTTAAAATATTTTTATAATTAGTTAATGACATTAGAAATATATGGATGCTTTTGACGTGGTTTAATAATTTAAAAATTCTCATAATATAGTATAGACAATAATGAAAAATAAAAATTTTAAAATCAGCGTAGGTATTAATTAGATATTAATCTTAGGTATAAATTAAATGTATTATTCTACACTACAGCTATGGAAATCATCTATTATAAACTCTATAATGTAATTATGTAGTATTACAAATTTTAATACGAAGAGATGATTTATATCAATCAATATTGTCGGAATTAGTAGCTGTAGCTTCTAGTTTAGTATGAAATTTTTGCAAATTGTTTTAACAACATATAAAATGAAATTAATTTTTGTATAAAATTATTCGTGTTATTTAAAAACAGCTTATGGTATAATTAGAAGTGCATTAGCCAGTAACATTTCCTTTTTATTGCATTATATCTTACAAAACTTGCCTAGGTATCTATCAAATGAAAGTCGTTGCGTAATCGACATGACGCAAGACTAGAGACTACTTCAATATATAACGTATAGCAGACTAAGAGCATGTGTATTTTTTGTATGGAAAAATACGGCACATGATTGAACATTATGTGCAGAAATCTTTGTAAATATCATACGTTGCTTACTATTACAATTACTCATTTCTTTCTGATAATTGCTATATGCAATTATATTATATTATATATTCTTGAAAATTTTTGACAATATTTAATTTTTAAAGATTCATAGATTACCAATACGTAAGCACATATGTTTTATATGTATAATATATAAATACATTTTTAAAGCTCTAATGTACTTGTAGTAACATACATTCAAAAAATAAAATTGAAACTTATTTATGCCAAAGATTATTGATATCAAGTTTATAAAATTATTTAATAATTTTAACTTTTATATATATATATATATATATATATATATATATATATATATATATATATATATATAAATACATAAGAAAGTGATATCAAATATAAAAAATAAGATTTCAGTTTAAATAATTATATTTCATTATTTTTATTTTTATAAAACTTTATAAATATAACATTATTTCTAATTTATAATGAACCAGAAATAAGTTTTTTTTAATAACATTAATTATTATATAGTAATACTTTATTAAAAAACTTTTTATAAATATTAGTAAATTACAATTTTTTAAAAATATTAATAAAAATTATTCAAATATAAAAATAGCCTAAACAAATTTTTTTGGATTTATTATAAATTTAAATAAAACACGATTAAGACTCGAATATTCATAGATTATTAGAAAAATATAGTTTTTATATTAATATTATACAATATTATATTACGTTAATTTTATAAAAATGTTGGTCATATTCAACAGATTGAGTTGCACTTGCCTTAGTGAATTTAAGCTTTTAATATTAAGACTAATAAAAATTTATTTTTAATACTATCAACAATTTGTAAAAATCATAAAATCTTGCTTTATAAAAATGATTCCATAAATTAAATAAGAGTAATGCATTAATGTCAATGGTAATTAATCCGTAAGCATAAAAAAGGTACAGTTTTGAAAAAAATAATATATTACATCATATAAAGCCATTTATATTAATTATCTAAAGATTTCATAAATATTTAATTATAGAAAAAATGAGCAAATTCATATAAAATAACATAGTTGAAAATCTTTTTGTATAAATAAGATTTGATGTATTAGAAGGGTCAAAAATGCTTTCGTATTTAGAAATGCAAGCTTCTTTTTTCACGCCATAGGAAAAAATAAAGACTAGGAAGTAAAAACAGAATATTAACTGATGTCTATCTTTTCTCATTTGCGTTTTGTTATGTAAAAATTAACATTGACACTAAGAACTCAACGTTATAATTTTAATGAGATATGATATCAAGGTGCTGATAACCTCCTTAACTATTACAAAAATATCTCTTCGTTTTGTCTTGATACTCAACATCGAAATTTCTTATCATCTAGGCAATGCTGATTTGTTCGATGTTGCAAAATTTTGTTTAGATATTTAAATAGAAAATAAATAAGCAGGAATAAAATTAAAACCTGACGGATGAGGATATATTTATGATCTGTGAAAAGTATATTTGCTAAAGTAACATTTGACAAAGTAATAAAATATATATAATATTATGTTTATAAAATAAACTGATATATTTTTATTGAAATAGTTATATCTGGATAATTTATAAATTAAATAAAATATGAGTCATCCAAAGTTTTATTTAATTTATATTCTTAATTTATATAACTAATAAACAGCAAATAATGTTTTAATATAAAATAATTTTATTATATTCAACAAAAGTGTATACATTATAATATATATTATAATATAACATATAATATAATTATAACATAATTATATACAATGATAAATCATGGGGGTACATTATAAATTCTAAATATATACTATGCAAACTCTAATGCTTAATTACATTTTACTTAAATAATAAATTTTCTAATAATCAAATACATATTTTAACAGAGTGGTGTATATAGCTTTATAAAAAAAGTTTTTCAGATATGTTCAACATATAATAATTATTGCAATAAATCTTTTAAAATATATTATTCTTTAAATTGTAATAGTTTATTTTTATTTTTTTTTCAATTTATTTTATCAGGATAGTTGATTCTGATTATACAGAAACAAAAAAATTATATATTTTATCATCGTATACAATATGTGGCATTACAATATGTATCATTAGCAGTGTATTATAGGTATTAACATTATCTGTGATATCAATTAATATTAACATATTAATTTCATTAAAAAATTCTTTAAGCAACATATATTTATTTTGTTTTGAAATGTTTCATATTTTGAATATAAGTTTTTGATAAGTTTTCAAATAAGTTTTTAATTTACTTTTTAGTTTTAAATTAATGTCAACGTGCACTCTCTATCAGGAAAAATAATAATATAAAATAATTAAGACAATATTGTAATTAATAAAAATATTATGCTATGTAAAAAAATTGATCAAAAAAAAAATATAATACTGAAATTGCAAAAGTTCATTATAATATAAATATACATTCATTATAAAAGTAACAAGTTTGTTTATTTTAAATCATTTTATTTATATGTAAAAAATATCAAATATTTTTTATATTTAATTTCTAGTAACATCGAAACTAAAATTTTTTAAGAACTTAAAATGTGTTATATCTGTAAATAGAATATTATTTAATCAATTTATTTTATTTTATTGAAGAAAAAATTAAAATGAAGAAAAAAAATTTTTTTTTCGATGTTTTCATTATATTTCATTTTCACTGTTAACAATTAAATAGTAGTTTTATAATAATCTTCAATGTCTTATTTGAAATCATTTCTAATATAAAAAAAAAAAAAAATAACGGAATTGTAGAAGATAATTACTAATCTTTAATAGTTGAGTCTGAAAAGACGATGTAAATGTGGAAGATAGTAATTAATTTTAAATTTATATATTTTTTTTATAAGTAGATAGGCAAATTTTATTTAATATTATTAATAAATTATTGATCTGATGGAATTTCAATTTTGATATTCTAATTTTGATTGAAGTTATTTTATAACAGAATACAACTTATAAAATAGATTTTATTATTTGTCTAGATGGGAAGTAATATAAAATATTTATTTCTAGTAAATGTAAAATATCAAATTATTTTTGACGTTAAACTTTAAAGTTCATCAAATTTAAATAGATCGTGTTCCAATTATTTTAAATACAAAACTATTTGAAATAATTGTAATGCGATTCCACATAAAAATTATAAGATTTAAACCTATGTTTATATTGGATTACAAATATATAACATTGTATTAGTTAGAATTTTTATAACTGTTAACGTAATATTGTTTCCATTAATTTGTTAAAAATGATACAAATAGTTGATAAACAAAAGTATTAAAGATAATGTTAATTCAATAATCTGTGGAAACGCATACCAAATACAATTGCTTATAGTTTGAAAATTTTTATAAAATCCATAATCACATAAATTAATATATAAATACATTTTACATAAATTCCTAAAGTATTATATACTATTAAAGAAAAATAAGGATTATTATTTTTATATTCTACGTATTTTGTAGCATATAAAACCATAGCGTCGTCATAAAATAAAATAAACTTAATCAAGCACTTGGGCTTCTTTATTTGTTATTTATTAAGAAAAATAACAAATACAATTATCCTAAGTGTGCAAGTTCTAACTTGCCTTACACAATTCTGGTAGAATAAAATTTCAAATAAGCAATAGTCACGCACCGCTCCAAGTACAAATTTCAACTTTCAAAATAACAGTGTCCGAAACGTTTACATTACGAAGCATAAGCCACAAGTACCGGAATTAGTAGAATGAATCGATGCCCGTCAGCTCGATCGATAAAACGTAATGATTCTTAGTTAAACAGACAATGGCTCGCTTCCAGTTGGCGAACGGCACCATACTTCCAAACAAAAAGAAAGCGCGACACGCGTGCAACGCTCTTGAGCTTCCAGCAACGCTCGGGAGTGGGAAGCTTTCCTTCCCTTCCTTGTGCCCCAGGAGGTGCGCGCGCCCGTGGCCGTAGGCCGTAGAGAGCCAGTCGCTACTCATACTTGAACGGCCTCGCACGTTAAACTCCTCACTCGTCTCGTTTCCAGCAGTTGTCACTCACACAGATACTCCGAGAGGCTGCTCGGGACGCAAGGTTCGTTTAAATGTTGTTTCTTATTCGGTTTCGTGCTCCTCTGTTTTCCGCGCTTTTTATTAAGCTCTAGTATCCCGCTTGCTGATCTTATTATTTCGATTATTGCCGCCAGAACTGCATCCAAGTATGGTTGTTTATACGACCGGCTGGCAATCACACAACCGTATCTAATCATTTTTTTCGATAAAGCGGATTTGTCATTAAGACTACATTTCGTCATAAAGCTGTCGAATTTTAGATACTCGTAGCAATCGATTCTCGGCTTTTGTTTACGTCCGAGGCAGAATTGTTTTATTCTTTTCTAGAGCTTATAGCGAATGTTACTTGCAGAAAAACTTCTGAAAGGCGCATTTTTTTAGAGAGATTTCGTATGAAAATTTTATACTATGTTTCTGGTTTCTTTAAAGAAAGGTACTTTTATTGCAAAAAATAGATTCGCATAATCACTTGATGTTGATTTATACATAAATTTTATTAGATTTTAATTTTAACATTTCAATTATTAGACTTCGTGCATAATAGTTCTCAAAAATATCTGTATATTATTTATGTAGAATGCTATAAGCTTTATAGATTTTTACTTATTTGACAATATTTGAAAGATAATTTTCTTTACAGATTCTTAAATTCGCATAAATTCTTTATTAGATAATAATTCAAATACTACTGAACACATTTTATATAATTACAAAAATTAAAAATTATTTATTTTACTTAAAATTATAAAGGTTTGTAATACTGATCTTCGTTGTGTATGTATATAATTTCTTATCAAACATATAACATAACTTAATCATCATAACGGATGCTATTCAAATAGAATCTAATTATTAAAATATATTATTGCTCACATGATATTTTAAAATTTTTTATATCTATTATTTACACACTAATTTATACATGTATATGTACTCGAGTTCACATCTATGTAAACTTGAAATGTAGTAATTTTGTTTCTACCATTGGAAATTCTGAATCTACGTATATAATATAATCATAAATTTAAAAACTGAGAAATTTTTCTTAGCAGCTTCGAAATTTCTAATGATTCTGTCAGCAAAAATTTTATTATTATACAAAGAAAAATAATCTATAACATTATAGATTATTCATTTAAATTACAAAAAGCTTTTTGATAATAAATACAAAATATTCCATAAAAAAGAGTTTAAAGATCATATTATACTATTAATATTATCGTGTATATAATAATTTTTATTTTTGCCATGAAATTAATATTGATACTATATTGAATAATTAAGAGTATAAATTATTACAAGATAAACTTAACTTATATTAAATGTTTAAATAATAATTCAAAACCATGTTAATACTGACATTATATGAATTTTCGAATCCAAATGAGACATTCAGTACTATATCAGAAATAGTACTGGTTTATAAGTATTTTGACATTTCATAAAAAAGTATATTATTAAATTTATATTATAATTAAAAGTAAATTAAAAATAATATTACAAGTGAAAAGGTGAATATTTTAATATTTATTATTTACTTAACATTATTAATTCAGAATAATAATTTAAATTATACTGAACATTTAATAATATTTCAATAGACTTCAAATTCTTAAGAAGCATTTAAATTTTATGATTATATTTATAAATGCTGATATAAGCGTTTTAAAGCCTTTATTAGCATGAATTATTTTATAAAATTATTCCGTAAGATTTATTATGCTTTCAGAGTTATTATTATTTTTAATGCATTTACTAGGTAAACTTCATTTTAATTACTATTAAAACCCATAAATATAAAAACAGTAGATCATTCGCTTATAATTATAATTGTATATTATATTTATAATTATATAATATATAATTGTTATACAATTGATAATATATTATAATTATAATTGCTATTATAATATAATGAATATAATTATATTATGATAATATAATTGCCTATTTTTATTATTTAATTAAAAAATAGCAAGCCCTTAATTACAGGCTCAAATAATATAAAATAAAATGTATTATTTCGCTTTAATAGTAATTTCGATTTAATTAAATTTTATTTTTATTGCAAAAAATTTCAATACTTTTATAAAATTATATAAAACATTTGTAATTAATTCAAATTTACAATATTTGCTTTCTTTAGATGCATGTTTTGTTAAAAGAATAAATAACAAATAATGTAATCATTTTTAAAAGCATCTTTTGTATTAATGATTATGGTAAAGGTTAAGACTAGTTTTGAATGAATTTCAAATGAATATATGCATATATTTACATACATGAATAACATCGTTTTTAAGATTTGTTTAATTTTAATCCAAAATTTTTAGACATAAATCTTTTCTATAATGTAACCTGGTCTTTTACAATTTCATCTTAGATACGCATAAATAAAGATATAACATATGTAGGTATTATATGTAAATATACTTATATTTCAATGTCTATTTAATATTTAATATAACTTAGTAATACGTTTAAAAATGTGTTTCTCAATTAGATATACATAAATATAAATACTGAAGTTATAATTAAAAATTTGTTTAAAAATTTTTAAATATTTTTTTAATTATGATACATTATTATAAGCAAATTAATATATATATTAAATAATTACTTTAAACAAATGTTAAGACGAAAAAGAATAACACTGTAATAACATAAAAATATTGAATCAGTAAAGATAAGGGAAAGTAAAATATCGTATATTTGTGAATGAATGAAATACGTATTTTAATGTAACACAAAAACTGCTTTACTTTGAAGTTGTTCTTAAAAAAGTAAAAGGAATTGCACTCCGCAATACTAAACGCGTCATGAACAACACATCTAGGAGTGCACAAGCCTCTCTTTCTTGTCCAGTCACTTTTGTTAAGATGTAGCCTTATCTAAGTATTTTATATATCTCTTCGAAAGAAAGTTAAAAATAAAAATTTGCGATTGATGTTATTAATACCAAAGATTTTTAAATTTAAATTTTAATACTAATTAAAATATCACTAAATTTTGTTATTACTAGGATATTTAATATTTGCAGATCAATATTTAAATTAGCTATAATATTTATTCATATCAAAAAGAAGTCAAAAGAATTCAAA
This sequence comes from Ceratosolen corneri, assembly GCA_030522565.1. Classification (NCBI taxonomy): domain Eukaryota; kingdom Metazoa; phylum Arthropoda; class Insecta; order Hymenoptera; family Agaonidae; genus Ceratosolen; species Ceratosolen corneri. The sequence continues at coordinate 99,449 of JAPYYT010000052.1, read as the reverse complement.
ACGATAGATTTATAAGTCCTTTAACTACGTGATTAAATAGTTAGTGAAGATCATTTATAAAATCAAATTTTATTATAATCTTTGACGTTTTTATAAAATTTATCATAAATAAATTATATTATCTATTTGTTACTTATAATTGATTAAATAAAATCTTATTTATTTATCTCTTTAAAAATTTATGATTGAAATTTATTTAAAATAATTTATATTGAACAATGTTATGTATTATGAAATTAAAATAAATTTTCTTACTCGAAATGGATCTTTAATTGTATTTATATTAAAGTATATATGGCATATGGAATGTAAAATTTTTTTATGAAAAAATTTTATAATAAATACATATAGTCGATAAGCATCATGTCAATACCTGCAATGTTACAAAAATTTTATGGACAAAATTTTATTTTTTAAATGTCAAACGTAGCTATTTATTATATTTTTATTGATATAATATAATTTTGTAATTAATATATATATTATTAATGTCGATATACTTAGATCTATCTATTATCACAGATGTGTTATAGCACAAGTGATAAATAACTTGCTACAGGTATTGTATTAAAACAACTTTAATAAAAAAAATTATAGGCACACGTAGTTTGTAGAATATCCGTGTAGGTAATCAGGAATACTGTATTTAATATCTAGTAAAATAATATAAATTTCTTAAGATATATTCAATCATAACTTTTAGTTTTCTTAATTAAATTTTAATTCTTCTAAAATTCTAAATTACATTGTTGTTTTCATTTTATTTAGATAAATTTTTGTACTATATATAATAAAACTATATTAATACTAATATATTAAACTATAATAGTTTAATTAAATTTAACATTTACAAGTATTAATAATATTATAAAATTGAATTTTATTGTATTAAAGTACACTTACTTCTAGCAGAAGTAGTGTAGTTATTTAATTCTTTGTGTAATAATCTAATACAGCAACATTATTTGATTGTTTGATGAGTGAATGTTGGTTGGCTTGATTATATTTGTGACTTGATGATAAAAAAGCAACGTAAAATAAGACTGAAAGCTATATAGAAACGTTGATAAATGTATTTTTTATTTAGTTGTTTGTATCAATTATAGTATGAAACGCATAAAAAAGTCATAAATATTATCAGATTCTGTGTGTAAATAACAGTCTGAAAATTAAAAATAAACAATTAAACAAAATATCAATATATGTGGTAAAATATCCTTCAGATGGAATTAAAAATCGTCACGCTACTCGTGTAATACACTGTATATGGATTCACGACTTGTTTACAAATAATCCCGTAAATTCAGACAGAATTCATAATTGGCATATCATTCGCGTCTCGCATCTTGTTAAAAATTATCCGAATTTTTTTATTCAAGGTTAATTTTCTAAAGGTGATGCATAATTTAATGAATTCAATTTTTTTTATTAAAATTCAATATTAGTGTTATTTTAAGTGTTTTTAAAATTTTATTTTATTTTTCGAATATATCCACTAGCAAAATATTTTCTATTATATGCAATTGTTTATTTGTTAAAATTATGTTATTATCTTGGTACTCTCAGTAATTTAATAGTTTTATTTATATGTATTAAATAAAAGTAATCAATTTTAACTATTTGAATTTCAAAATAAGATCTTAAATTTTAATCATATTTTAAGATCAATAAATTATGTACTTCAAAATTATCGAAATTCGGTGAAATTATTTTCAACTTAAAGATATACTCAAATACAATATATTTTTATAATATATTAGTTATTAATAATTAGCATTAACTAGAATATGTAAAAGAATATGTAAAAGCAGATTCAATTTGGAAAAATTCAAAAAATAAATGGTATCTGTCATGTTCTCTAAATAATAGGTAAATTGAATATTAATTAATTATTAATTGAATATTAAGTATACTTATTATTGAAATATATTTATTAAAATGAATATTCCATTATTAATTTAGAATTATGTTTAACAATAATTACATTATTAATAACTGCAATTTGAATAAAAAATAATTAAAATAACTAATTATTTAAGCATAAGAAAGTATAGATAACATTTAAAAATACCTGATGTTTATATGATAAAAACTAATTATATTTATTCATTAAAATTTTTATCACAAATTTTATTACTGAAAATTAAAGTTTAACGTTGATAAATCTAGAAAGAAATATTTATTTTTAATACATTTATAATAAATATGCATAATGCTTATTGAATCTGGCGCTTTCAAGTACAGAATGATTTGAAAATTTTTAACAAATATATTTGTTTATAATTTCTAATACACTTATAACAGATCAAAACAATATATATATCACCAGAAATTGTAGCGTAACGACGAAAATAATTACATCGATTTAAGACTATACACTTATTTAATTCTATTTTTAACTAATCTATATTAACATGATACTTTCTTATGAGAAATTACGACTCGTATTGTATTATTATTATGATCTTAAGAACTTTTTACTTAATCATTTGTCGATTGAAGTTATTTAAATAAATAAATAAAATACAAATTTAATTATTTCATAATTTTTTTTAATGATAAAATATGATTTAAAAACCATAATATAAATAAATAAGGTACGTACTAAATTAGAAATTAGAAATAAAAGTCAATAAAAATATGAAGAACTTATGGTTGTAATTCAATCAATTATATTTATTTAAATATTAAAATTAATTAATTATATAAATTATAAAAAATCATTTTATTTATAAATGAATAAATAATCATTTTCGTACAAATAATTCAATAAAATAATTCAATCAAATATTTAATATATTTATAATGAAGTAATTGTAAGTGCGTAATGAATTGTTACAAATACAAAATGAATTTAAACATTAAAAATTTCCTCTAATTCAATTGAATACTAATAAATGGCTCTAAATTTATATAAAACATTATCTACTTTTCAAATCTTGATATTAAAAAGTATTCTATTATTTAAATAAAATATTATAGACAATATTAACGTTGGCTTGAACTTTGAATTGAAAGAATGTAATGATTATGATTTAATATTAGCATAATTGATGTACAAAAGATCATAATGCAGACTTTAGGCATCGTTGATTCTTATTTAATATAGTGAATCAATGAAAAGCAAGCGAAGATAAGCAAGTATTGGTAAGTTTAGATAACCGCTGATTATAAATGATTAGTCCACAACAGAAAAATCGTCGACAGAATTTCATTTAAATGAGTCTCCAATCACGACAGAAATCTCTGTGACCGTGTAGAAGACTTACTTTTAAAAGGCCATCCACTAGTTGTCAAGGAAATACCATCGAAGGGGCTCAATAAAATTACCCAATGCCCGACGCAACTGAGCCAAACATGAAAAACTCAAGGTACAAGCAATTTCAGAGGCTCAGCGCATCGTACGTTTTCAACTTGTTATTACAGTTGATTGAATGTACATGCATTACGTACACAATTTCTAACCAATACAACTACAATGCATTTGTTCTTAAATGTAGGCTACAAATCTGTTTCCATGAAAAACTGCTCATATACTCTCATATGCACAGGTAGCAGAATTCATCATTTCAATATTTTCTTCGCATTACTTCAATACCTTTTTCATTATTTCCTCATATGCTTTATTTATTAGCTTGAATTATGTGGATACAATCTTCAGATATTCATGTATATTCAAGTCACTATAGTTGACTACTCACGATAATTAAAAGAATAATAATAATAAAATAATATAAATAATATAAAAATAATATAAAAAATAAAATAAAAATAACTAATTATCACTTTAAGCACGAAATTTGTGAAAAACGTTGGTACTTAAGAACTACTTTTATTTTGATTAAAAATAATTTTATTTTATACCTATGAATTATAAAAGTGAACTCTTATGTACTTATAGATAAACAAACATATATGTATATATAATTACGTAATTATACAGTAATAATCAATTAATTTAGTTTACGTCCATTTTGTTAGAAAAAATATTTAATTCATTTATTTATATCTTTAAATACTGATGTAAACAACAATTTAAAGATTCTAATAAAAAAGTACAGCCTCAACTTTTATTTAAAATAATAACATAGTACAACTTAATTTATAAGCTTCATTTAGTGCACAGAAAAGTAGGCACATTTACTTTTTATGAATTATACAATTACTTAGATCATTACATTTTAAAAATTTAAACATACAATATAATTATTATTTTATGAACACAATAAATTATTGTGCAAGGTATATAATAAAAATAATTTTTTTTTTAATATATTAGTCATATTCATGTTTCAGTATTCACATAGATGATGCATTATTTTTATTTACATAGTAATTATTTTAGTTGATATTTTATTAATGAAATTCTTTATATTAGTGATGATAGAATTAGCACTTATTTTTTATGTAATAATATAATTTTTTCATAAATATTAAATCTTTTTTATTTTTCACTAATGATAACAGTTAATTTTTTACTTTAAGTAATTTTTTAAAAAGAATATAAGTATGTTTGTTTGACATCTCAATTTAATAATTAATATTTATTTACTAGTAGCTAATGTTTAACCTTATATTCATTTTGTATTATCTTTTATTGAAATAAATTGAATTATTATATTATAGAAATTAGAGTAATATTATATTTATAAATAGAGATAGACTTTTGATTTAAAATTTAAGATTTGATTTTGATTTAAGATAGATAGAAAATTTGTAATAAATGAAAATGTTCTAGTTATTTACCAAGATTCAAGATATATACATTTTATATTTCAATCTTTGAAGAAAAATATTATTTTAAATGTTGTATTTGTAAATACTCCTTAAGTGTTATGCTACAATACTTGAAAATTTAATAGTTTAAAATTTTTAAAAATTATATATATTCGTAACAGTAAAACTCTACGATTCTAAAAGTAATTTATTATTTTCAAATTGACATTGACTGTGTTTAGAAGTTTGCAAAAAAAAAAAAAATACATGAACATGAAATTGCAGGACAGAGACATGGTGAAGGCATACAACGGTGCTGTAGTAATAGCAGATGTGCTCTTACTAGTATTGAAAATACTCTATTTCATCTTTGAAGGTATATATCGATGCTTCTTTCCTGTAGACGAGAAAAGCGTGGCTGGCGAAATTGTACTGGTAAGACTAGACATATTTTATCGACAATGTAAATTTCACGATTAACATGCCAGTGACGGGGGATGGTTCGACCACGCCTTTGCTATTTATCATCTACCGAGTATATTTCTTGTTCATCTAACTGAATAAAATTATTTAATAATAGTTTTCCTATACACATATCATTATTTTTCTGTATAGAAAACACTTTTTTCACGCGCTTTTTTTAAGCAATAAATATTGATGGAAAACAACTTCCAAGATTATTCATTTTATGCATTATTTCATTACATTACACTTATGATCTTACAAAATGCGCAATGTCAAGATAAATTATGTGAATTGCTTTGAAATTGCTTTGTAGCATCAATAATAAACGTTAATTCGGCATTGATGCAAGCTTGAATTTTTTAAATTGTAGTTCTTACAATTTTCAACCATTAGAAAATCTCCTAGCACTCTCAAGCTAAATCTCTAAAAAGCAGAAACTCTTGAATGTCTTAATTCCATTTTCCTTACAACATTGTCCATTAGTTCAACTCCGACAATATTGACATTGAAATAGTATAGAATAAAACAGTTTGGCAATGAAAGAAAAACGTGATAATAGTGAAATAAGAAAATATATACAGTTGTATGCATAAGTCTGTGCGATTCACCGAGCGAGAAAGTGAGTGTGGTTTTTTGCGTGTGTCTCGTTGCACACAACAGGTTACTGGAGCGGGTCATGGCATTGGAAAGGAGCTGGCCTTAAAATACGCAGGCCTGGGTGCCACGGTCGTTTGCTGGGATATCAACGACGTCAACAACGAGGAGACTATCAGCAAAATCAACAGTATGGGAGGCGCCACCGCCCACGCGTACAAGTAAGTCTCATGCCTCGTTACCTTCACATTCTATCACTGTCTTCCCTCTTGTCCCTTTCATAAACAGCGAACGTTATTTACATTTTCTTTCATACGCTGAACCGACGTTCAATCGTTCATTCAAGTTTCCAAGCATTCAAATTATCAATTGAATAATTAACTGGAACATTTTTTATAAGCCGTAGAATAGATGACATTGTGTGCATTAATAATAATATTACTTAAATATTTCGAATAGAAGTGAAAAAAAGTTAAGAACTCTTAACAATAATTGCCTTCTTTAACTTTATTCGGACAAACGTATTAAATCATTTTTAATTTGTATAATACATGTATCGTGTTTAATTCTAAATCATTTTTTTCACATCTACGTTACTTAAACTTTTCATACAAGTGAGTCAGAAAACAGGTACATAATTAGATGTACTAATATAAACGAGTTTTGGGACAAAATAAATTATTATGTTAGCATAAATAAATATGTTTATGAAATAATTTTTCAGAAATCGTGAAAAGCTACGATAAGAACAAATTAAACAAGTTAAATAATATTTATTTTTTTTTGTTTATGAAAGAGGAACATTTGGAACAAACGGCTTCCTTCGGTATTATTATATATAAACACGTTTCTATAATATACATTTAATTTAGTAATTTATTAATATCAATATTATTAATATTATTTATAATTTTGTATGTTCCATTATTTTTTAACGTTGCAGATCTTTGCTGTAAAAGAGTTTTGTAGATAAAAATTGTTAAAAAGTCGTAAATACAAAATAATATTGGTTTATCAATCGATAAAGATAAAAGACTTGTACTTTTTCATTAATAAATTCATAAGTTAATGAAAACATGTCAAATCACGCAATTATGATTATAAATAAGTTAATTATTTTGAATAAAAATCATTTGGTATAATAAATTTGTATTTCCATATACACAAGATTTGCATTTATTGATACATTTATAATAAAATAAATAAACAAGTGAAAATTTATCATAACATATAAGAATATTTTAAAATATTAATAATTACTTTATCTTACTGTAAAAGTAACGAACTTTATTACATTATACGAATTATACGTTAATTTTTTTATTATAATATAAATTTGATTAAAATGAAATTTCTTATAAATATAATAAAATTTTTATAAATTTTTTTATATATAATATTTTTAGAATCATTATAAAAAATTCGTGCTATTATAATAAATGACATTTTTATAAATATTGTATATATTATTACTGATTTGAATTTAGATTGTTCAAATGTTTATTAATGAATATTTACTCACATATTATATCGTTTCACATGTATAAGTATTTAAGTATTTGAAATATTGATAAATATTCATTATATTTAAGTATAAAAAGTTTTTATAAATATTCATTATGTTTTTAATGTATTAATTTTATTATTGTTTAAATATATAATTCTTAAATTTATATATTGCTTACGTTTATTGTTTTATTCGTATATTAATATTTTTCTTTACTATATAGTTAATTTTATGCCATTGAATATTAAAATATTAGAATTAATTATATTTTTAAAAAATTTATCAAGTATTAATGATATTTTCATTATTTTGTATTTATTTTGTCAAATAAAAGTTTCAGTGTATACATAGTTTTTACACTATAAATTATAATGAATTTATTTAGGTTTAAAAATTGTATGCAAAATTTTAAAATTAAAGTTTAGTTTAAGTTAAAATACTTTTATATATATACTTTTACTATCCAATGACACAATCTGAACAATTATATTGTCAAAACAATTACTTTCTTGGTACAACATAAATGTTAACTACTAATTTATTAGCTCAAGTATAATACATGTAAGTATTTACATCTTTATATTGTTCTAGATAGTTCAGCTCTTCACATTGAAGGTCTTTCTTATTATGATCTAATTTATTTAGTGATGTTATTATGTTATATAGTTATAATATGGTTTTTAAATCAGGGAACAAAAAAATAAAAGTAGGAGGTAGATATATGTGTGATTGCTTTATTTGGTCTGACTTTTCATCAAGAACTGTATATGCTAAATTTATAATAATAAAATGACCTGTAAACTTATTACGATGCTTCAAATAACAATTAGTACATTTATAAACATGTTTTTCTAAATATTTAAAATTATATATATATATATATATATATAATATATATATAACTTATGTATATACTTATAATATACATTGACATATGTAATAATGTAACATAATATATAAATATATATATATATATACATGATGTTATTAAATTTTAATTGTGTCCTGAATTAATATTGTAATAATGTATTTGTATTAGAAATCGATAATATGGTTTTTATTAACAGTAGAATATTTTATAATTAGTAAAAAAATGACTAAAATTAACAAATTTAAATATTTAATTTTACTCCATATTTATATTTATAAAATGCACTAGTCATTGAAATAATGCTATAATCATTAAAATGTTAAATATCTTAATGAATAATAAGTAATTAAAAAATGCTCTATAAAATAATTATTAGTAATTTAATTTATCCTTTATCATTAACAAATTTTTTTTTAATTATTTTTTAGCAATAGTTATTACAATATTTATAAAAAATTTATTAAACAGTTGCATGATATTGTTTTTAAAAAGTAATATCTAATATCATACCTGTTTTCGCTATAATGTGCACACATTTATTTATTTCCAAAATCCCTCAGTTGTGACGTCTCAAATAGAGAAGAAGTGATACGAGTTGCTGAAAAAGTGAAGAAAGATGTTGGTAGCGTCACAATACTTATTAACAATGCTGGTATTATGCCCTGTCGACCTTTTCTCGATCATACTGCTGATGATATTCAAAAAATTTTCAATATCAACATTATCTCACATATATGGGTAAGTTTTATGTAACTAAAAAATTAATCTAATGTTATTATTATATTTTCAGATGTTCTAATTAATGTCGTGAGATAATGTAATGATTTGAATGGTGTTCTTGGAATCAAGTAATGTCGGTTATTAATTATAACTGCACAATTCTATTATCTAATAAAATATTTAATAAAATTTTAATAAATTTTGCCTTCTAAAAATTATATTATATTTAAACGATATTGTAACAGCGAATAATAGATGTAAATTAACGCGTAATATATAGTGTATTCCTGTACGAAATTAATTTCTTAGAAAAATATAATGAAGAATATTAATTAGAAAAAATAAATAAAAATATTAAAAATTTTCGAAACTATATTTATCCTTATGACTTTGACAAATACTATATCTTTATTTGTACAATAAAAAATATTAAAAGTAGTTAAAATTATACACAATGGTGTATACATACTACAATAGCACAATAAACATTTATACTATTAAATAATAATAAAAAATTTATAATGTCTATAATACATTTGTATATATTATTAATGTTATAAAAAATTAAGTATTTTTATAATTTTGTGTTACAAATGAGATGTATATTCAAAAATATTGAGTCACAAATTTATATACAATGCTTATAATCATGATAAATGGCAATCTTAATTTTTACACAATTGTCATTTACTTATTTCTTTATCAATAATTTAATGAACAATTTTTTTATTGATAATCATCGTAACAGAAACGAGTCTTGATTTTTTATAACTGACGTTTACGTATTCTTTATATATATTTCAAAAAGAAATTTTAATGGTATTTTTAAAAGCTTCTTTAAACATATTATTTTTATTTTTATAATATGCGTAATAAATGTAAATATATTTTTTGATAACATTTCCTAACATAAATATAAATTAAAACAAAATTTGTATACTTTGAAACATATCATTAGAGTTTAAATATTATTACCATTAATAGTGGAATGTAGACAACGTAATGAATATTTGTTTATTCTTCAATTAATAAATATGTTTTCTAATTATAACTATAGAATAAATAGAGAAATAATTTAGAAATTAATTTCATGTTTAATACTGTCATTATTAATGTAAGTATAAAAGTTGATAAAATACATTTTAATATAGCAAGAATATAATGCACATTTTATTTAATGATAAACAATAACACAACCAGTCAAATCATAATTTATTTATAATCTGATATATTTACAATGTGTTATATCACGTTGACATTATTTTATTTAAATAGTATGTTTATAACTTATTATAATGAATATCGTAAAAAATAATTGTTGTCTTTTTATAGATATTGCAAGCATTTTTGCCTGATATGTTAGCTAACAACCATGGACATGTCGTTGCTCTATCTTCAATGGCTGGAATTGTAGGTCTAACCAATTTGGTGCCGTACTGTGCAACGAAATTTGCTGTTAGAGGTAATTAAAGTATTTAACTCATGACATCATGAAGCCTGGATATTTTATATATCTCTTTTATAAAGTAGTATACGGAGTGTTGCTTTATTACAATCTAGTACTTTTTTAGTTAGTAGTTAAGTATATTTTTTAGAAAATATACTTTACAAGTATAAGTAAATGTTGTTTAATTTTTAAATTTGTGGAAATTCAGAAACTTAATTAAACGTGTTTTTCAGATCGTACGTATTCACTAAAGGTAAAAATCGTTAATACTTTCGTGTATACTGAGACTATTTAGTTTTAATTACTTTCAAAAGTAGTCTATAAATAAATACATTTTAATTTCATAATTACTTTCTAATCATTCATATTTATTATTATGTTAATAGAAAAATGATTTTTTGAAGGTATGATGGAAGCTCTCAGTGAGGAACTTAGAATTTCCTGCTCAGTAGGAGGAAGAAATTCAAATATAAAGTTCACTACAATTTTTCCTTATATGGTAGATACTGGGCTTTGTAAAAAACCAAAGATTAAGTGAGTAAATATGAAAAATTTTTTAAAAATTAATTATAAATTTATCATAATATTCATACAAAATTTTATATATTTAACGTTAAATAATATATATATATATATATATATATATATTTATTTATTTATTTATCAAGAAATTAAATATTTTATTTTTCACAAGCAGATTGGAATGTTGGACGCAAGGTGCGACTTACATTTTTTATAAAATCTATTATTTGTTGTGATGTAATTAGTTGTTTTATGTTAATTATGTAGACAATTACTAAAGTCAACCTTTCGATTTTTTCAGGTTTCCAAGCCTCATGGCTGTGATTTCACCAAAGGAAGCAGCTGCTCAAATCGTTACAGCTCAACGAAAAAATAAATCAGTACAATCAATTCCGAATTACTGGTTGGGTATTAATGATTTTCTTAGGTTAGCATTAAACTTTAATTATTTAAATGAATATCTATTTGTGCCACCTTTTATTAATTAAATAATTTAAACAATAATTCTTAAATAAATAAACTAGAATGATTTAAAGATATTACATAGACGCGTTTTCAAATAACATTAACTATAAAATATTAGTTAATTTGAATTTTATAATTGTATATACATAATTTTATTTATACTGGTTTAAAACTCATTATTAATAACGATTATTTATATTATATGAAGTAGTTCTCCACTTTTATTTTTAAATCTGACTTATTGCAGGATATATAATCGAGATTTTGTAAATGGATAAAACAGACTGAGTAGTTTTATACTTCCACTATAATAGATAAATTGTCAATAAATTTTATTTTTTTAACTGTAGATATAATTACAATCTAAAAATGTGATATAACATAAATATATAATATATATATTTTATAACATGTGATAACATAATATATAATTAAATATTGAATAAAAGTATTAATACATTAAAATTAAAATAAATTAATAAAATGAAAAACCTAATATAATATACTTATGTGAAAAGTATACTAAAACTAAACTCAAATATTAGAAAATAAAATATTTATAGCAATTAATTATATACTTCAAAATTAAACTTAAATTATTATTATTAACAAATAAAAGGCAAATAAAAATATTTCTTAATTTAACGAGTATTTAAAATTTATAAAATAGAAATTTACAAATACGTGACCAATTACAATGTAATTACAATAAAAAATATTACTATAGTATATAATACAAACTCAAACAATATTTGTACACGCTTATACCCACACATTTATAAATAATTTTATTTAAAAAAATTTATTTATAAATATTTAAAAATAAATCACTGTATACATCACTATACATATAATACAAAAGGTCTTGATATTTCATTAAATAAATTATAAAAACAAATTACTATAACGAATATTTCCATTTATAGAAATTTACCGGATAAAGCACCTCTTGCAATAAAAGATTTTCTGGATAGTGGAGTAGCTGCTGATGATTGATGTGGATGAATTGTTTCATATAGGAGTTGAAATTTCGTCTTCATAATACAACGTACAAAAACTAATCGTTTTTAATAGTATCAGCAAGACATTTGTTATAAATAAGAATTAACGAAAGGCACTGTAGAAATAATGTTTTTTAAGACTGAAACACAAGAATATTGTCATCGTCGATAAGAAACAAATAATTATTTTACATCGTGTTGATAACTATTAAATGAAATTGTTAATGATGAAACCGAACTTTTTCCCAAATCAATTGATGAGTGATATTTAACAAGTGCATGTTTTACGCATGTGTCAATATTATCCATTAGGCGTATTACAAATAGTCATATAATAAAGTGACAAGTATTTTCTGTTTTAATTCTTGTTTTTTCTTAATAAAGCAACGTAATAAAAAATTATTATTCTTATATAATAGTATGGTCCCTGATTAGAAATTACATTCATAATAAGTTGAGTAATATAATAATTTATATAGTTAATTTCATGTATTTAGTATTTAATTAATAATATATTTATAAAAAAATAATTTTTAATATTTAAATATTAAATAATACAATTTCTAATTATTTTAAATATCTTAATGAATAAAAACATAACTTTTAAAGCATCTAAAATAACGTTATAATGTAAAAATACAATGTTATGTAAAGTTATTATTTTAATTTTATCTAATTTTTATTTATAGTAAAATAACTTTCATTCCATAATCGTTGATTATTTTATAAATTGAGTCATATATTCTAATCAGGAATGGAGCTAATTTCTATCACTTAGATCACTTCGATGTATACTTTGACTAATGTATTGGCTAGTATAATATCAATACGTTTTGTACATTATAAATGCCAATCTTGTTTATATTACATTTGTACATATGACAAATATTCAGTGTTTTTCAAAACTTAGTTATCTATATTATCACTTGATATCGCATGTCGATAATTAATGTAAAGAATACAATATGTGATAAAAAGAAGATATATCTACAAAATAATCAGTTTTTAAAATAATTGTTATATTTTATGATGTCAAAACGAAAGCTCCTTTAACCATCTTTGCATATCAAATTAATAAAAAACTAATCGATATTAATAAAAAATAAGCTGAGAAGTGCTTCTTTCAACAAAAATCCAATTTTATACAAAATTTTTAAGAAAATAAAATTATAAAAGATTTAAATAATAAAGAAATTATCATAAGTAATTTTTATAAATTGAACTTAAACCATCAAAACCTTGAAGTCCAATTTTAGCACCAGTTAATTGACAACCAAATGTAATGGCACCTTGAAGAACTCCTTGATCAATAAATTCAGTCTGACTCTTTTCAGAACTCTCAATATTATAATTCTGTTGAATTGTCGTTTTTGTAGAATCACTAGCATTACTACTAGAATATTTTTTAAAAGCCAATTTTTCCTTATTCAAATAATATAAAATTGCAGCATTAAAAGTATCACCAGCACCAAGTGTATCAATAATCTTATGAGGTGGAAAAGCAGGACACTGAACAATAGTTCCATCAGGAGCAAGAGCCATGGCTCCTCTGTCTGCCCATGCACTAAATATTGTGGCTCTAAAGTAAATAAAATTCAAATTTAATAATTTGCAGCAAGATTTTTGGATTCATAATTTTTATACAGAATACTATTTGACTTTAAATGTATAATCTATTGCTATGAATAATTTAATTATACATATAAGAAAACAATTTGGGAATAATTTAATATCAAAAATATTTCATAATTTAAATTGATAAAATAAAGCCTTACCCTGTTTTAGCATCATGACTCATATTTTTCAATGTTTCACTCATATTAAGATACCCTCTACTTTTAGCAAAATCTTTAGATATAAATGCAACATCTGCATAAGGTAATAAATCTAAAAGTTCAGGTCTCTTTTTTTCTAATTCTACACTAATTGTTATTGGAAAATAACGAGTTAATTTTTCATTGGTTTCACTGTCCCTTTGAGATACAGTTTTATTATAATTTTCAATATGCTGCATCATCAATAAAACTTCAGAAATATTTCTTCCCTACATATAAACATATTTAATGGAATTAAAAATTAATGTTTAATAAAAAAATCAAAATATAAATTTCATAATTTTACTTACTTCAAAATGTATCCAACTATACTTTTCTAAATTAAGTTTTTCAAAATCTGATAGTGTTATTTCATTCTGATTTTGATCATGATGTACGATAGTACGTGATCCTGTACTCATACTCAATATTACAAATGATGTAGGACATCCACCATTTTCCATTATTGGACAATGTAAAAAATCAATGTTATATTTACGCATATCATCTTGAAGAAATTGAGAAAATTGTTCATTACTTAAAACACCTAAAAATTCACATGGTTGGCCAAGTTGAGACATAACGGTACAACTATTACAAGCATTTCCACCCCTTTGATATCTGAAGTCAATACACCTACATCGAATTATTATTTTTACAATTATAATTGCCAATACATCAAATTTAAAAATTATAAAATAATAAGTTATAATACACAGAATATGTATAAAATGTATAATTTTTTAAATATATTTAACTATTTAACCATGTATAACTACATTTAACTATTAATTCCAAAACATTCTTTATTTTTAAAAAATATTTATTATATTAATAAACAAATTTAAATATATTTTCTTTTCATTATTTTATATTAATAGAAAATAAGAAGAAATACTTTTAATATTATTTAATATTATTTCTAATTTATTATTTGACATATTTAAAATTACATTAATTTTGTATTAATTAATTAGAATTTGTAAGAACTTGTGAAATTAATAATTATGAATGAAAACAAAATCATAAAAATCTTTTATAAAATTTAATCAAAACTTTATTAAAGAAGTATTTATTCTCACCAAGTTTCTGTTTTTAGTAAAAAATATACCTCTGATCTGAATCTTCTTGAGGGTAATGTTTACACAATTGTACAATATCAAGACAGCTCAATCCAACACAAAGAACTTTTGGTTCACTTGGTTCTGGAGGAGAAGTTCCAACTATTTTTTCGTAAAAAGTGGAAATCATGGTTTTCTAACCTTAAACAGTTTGCAAGGAAAAATAAGTGAAAAATAACTATTATTATTATAATAAATTAATTGAATTTCAAGAAAGTTTACAATAAAAAAAACAAATTGCTGACTATTCATCCGGAAAACTAAGAGACTTGCGAGTTTAAATGATCATGTATTATTCATCAAGATATGACAGTTGCGCTTTGTTAAGACAGTAACATTAAGAGCGCATAAAGTGACTTGTTCTTTGTCACGTAATAAGTCGCTTGTTTTAACGACAAATTTCTTTTTATCGTTTTTACATGAAACATTCGATTGAGAAAATATGTTCGTCTGTGAAAAATGAAATTTCGTTTTTTATTTGTGACGTACGCAATGTGACAGTATGTATAATATGTAATTTAACATTCTTAATCTCTCTGATCGGTATCAATATCACATATCAGGTTACATGTATTTTCGAGCTTGCGAGATTTATCGATATTTCAACTTCTGTAGTCAAAAGATAAATAAAAAAAAACGTTTAATGCCAATTTTAGCACTATTAAATATCACATAATTCTTTGTATTTTGAAGTACTTTGTATTATAAAAGTAAAAGATTACATAAATTAAAGTAGTAAATTTCAATACTTTTAAAGTTGTAACACAATGAATTTATTGTAATACTTACAATCATTTCTCAATAGAGTTATCAACATTAATTTACAAAATATTATAAATATTTGTTTAAAATAATATTAGAATAAATATCAAAATTGTATATTTCTCATAATTTATCTCTTATTTTCAAATAAATTTCAATTTATATATAAAAATATATAGTTAGTATGCATGCATATATTTACAAAAGTAATTGCACATTAGATTGTAATTTTTTATTTCATTTTCTTATAATTATAATACATCTTAATTATGGTATAGTATATTAACATGAAATTACTTAGGTAGTTACTGAAGCTTTAGAGCATTCGTACTCACAAATATTATGGATTATGTATAAACAGTATAAGCGCAGCACAAAACTCAGTGTGTACACAAACACACATGCATCAATATATACGCCAATTTAATTTCATATTATTTTAAATTTTTTTACATAATCATTATACGTACCTTTTCATTTTTAATTTAAGAAATGAATGCATCTCATTTTATCTAATATATATCTTTTATTTATGTTTAAGAAAACTATTCAAGTAAATATAAATACAATGGAAGAATTCCAAATATTTAACATCGATATTTAATTAAACAAAATAAATATTTAAAAAATAATTTAGATTATATTATGTAATTAAATTTTTCTTTCATAAAACTAAAATATGAGAATATAGTATTTCTTTATCAGATAAATTTATTCTGTAACAGATATAATCAAGTTTTTCATTTAAACGTTAAATAAAATACAAAATTCTTGTATAAATAAATTAATTACTTAAAGTTTTTTTTTATATAATTAATTTGTCCAATTACGTAGTCAAATATTTAAATTGTTAAAAAGAATTTTAATTAATACTTTATTTTATTATTTCCAATAATAAAGTATTGCACAATATTAACTTTATTATTTATTAAAATAAAAACATTTATAATTTTTCTGTTTACTTTTATTCTTAGCACTTGAATATGCTCCATCTATTGGTAATTTAAAATATTTACTGAATCCTAAAGTTTAAGTTACAAACATATTCAATATTATTCGATGACTAAACAATCAATTTGTACGAAATAACTTCATGTTAATATTGTAAACTGTAATATTTATTTTATTTTTTTTTGTAATGAATTAGTTTTAATACTTTTAAAATATAATTACCGTCATAAAAAATGGATCCTCGGATTCATCGAAGGGTTGAGCCAGAAAAAAGTGCTGGAGACATGGTTAGTATTGCATAACCTGAGTGATATTTAATGTTGTATACAAGATTATTTTTACACAATAATAATAAAAAGTGAGATTTAATCATTGTATTTACTGTTGACAATTTTTTGTTAGGTTGTGGAATGGCTTAATGAAGCTTCCATATGTAGTAATGAAACTGTTAAAGTACAAAACTTGTGCAAAACACAAGAAATCTTATTAAATAAGGAACCACTTTTATTAAATATGTATCTAGACGAAATGTTGCAGTTTGCTATTGATAGAAATGCTGAAGTTAGAAAAACTATTGCTGGTTTTATTGAGGATGTGGGGTATAAAGTTATTTATTTTATTAAATTGTGGTTTTGTAAATAATTGAAAAGTAACTTGATGTTTATTATTATTACAGAGAGAAGAAGCCAGAAGTCATTCCTAGAATTATTTTAGTTTTAATAAGACTTATTACTGATCCTACACCAGTTGTAGCTAAGCGAGCTTTGAGAGCTAGTGGAAGGATTCTTAGAGCTACTCTGAAATGGGCAGCAAGCGCCCCAATAGTTACACCAGATATGGAAAATGCATGGGCACAAATTAGTGGTTTAAAAATTCAAATTATAAATATGATTGATAGTGACAATGATGGGTAGTAATCACTATTAGGCGCTAATAAATTAAAATTACATTATTTAAATTTCTGTTTGTAATTAACTGTTTATCTTACATTTTTTCAGTATAAGAACGCAGGCACTCAAATTTCTTGAAGGGGTTGTCCTAATTCAAACTTATCCAGATCCAGATTCACCAAAGAAGCCAGATGACTTTTCTTTAGAAGATGTACCTTTAACATTAAAAATTGCTCGTAGAAGAAAATTAGAAGAAGAAGCAAATCATGTAATGGATCTATTAATAAAATTTTATGGATCGCCACATGTAAGCAGTGTTAATTTAATTACATGCATGGGATCTTTATCCCTTATTGCAAAAATGAGACCCCAATTTATGCCCAATGTTATCCAAGCAATGCAAAGGTTACAAAGTGATTTACCACCAACTTTGTCAGACTCTCAAGTAACAAGTGTTCAGAAACAATTAAAGTTAACTTTATTTAGTCTATTGAAACATCCAGCTAGTATAGAGTACGCTCAGCCACTTGCCAGACAACTTACACAACTCGGTTGTAAAGAAACTGAAATCCTAAAATATTTTCCAAAACCAGAAGATATAAAAAAAGTAAAGAAACGACAACAGGAGAATGTAGCTGCAGCTATAGCTGCTAAAAAAGCAAGAATTGAAATTCCTGTTATGTCTGCGGAAGAATCTGAAGCAATACCATTACCTGTCCCTCCGCCAAAATTGCCAGATTTAATTGAACTTTCCGACACTTTTATAGCTGAAAGATTGAGTGTTGAGATTGCCACAGAATTAGTGATGGATAGTATGGTAAAAATTTATAAATATTCAGTTAATATTGAAAATAATACATTGTTTGTTAATTTAAAATAGTTATTACAATTGAATAATTTAATTTTTGCTGATTTTATATTTCATATATATGCATAAATTATACAGAACAATTTTTTCATATATATTTTAAAAATCAATTAATTATCATTAAGAAAAATCTAATTTTCAATATTAAAATTACGATTTATAAAATATTCCTTTAGGCATGGGTACCAGATACAATGACGTCAATATTCCAAAGGGAATACCAACCAACAGCTACGACAGATATTACAAAACAACGTCAAGTTATTGGAAAGTTATTAGCTGTTCAAATAAAACAAGCAAAGGCCAAGAAGACGAAGAGTGATTCAAAAGAAGTTGACATTGTTATGGAAGATTTAATTAAAAATCCTAGTATTACTGTTGCAGAGGTGAAAAGGGAAAGGAAACGCGAAAAAGATAGAGAAAAAGAACAGCAAGCTAAAGCTTCCTTGGAGGCACATGAAAAGTCATTAGCCAAGGCTAGAAGTCGTTTAAAGTCTCTAAAGCTTTCAGAAGTGACAAAACCACTCCTTAAAGATGCTAGGGATAAAATGTTACTTATGGCTGTAAATAGAATTCTAGCAACTGAAAAGAGTGGAATACTTGGAGGTGTTTCTAATACCAGGTATAAATATTTTCTATTTAATGCAATGCAAAACTATTATTTGTTATCCTGCATTTTATATAATATTTGAATTCTAGATATAGAAAATTGATATTTGATTAAAGCATGTATCAATTTTATAAAATATTAAACTGTATACAGAAAATTTTTCTTAAATTATTATGATTTAATTCAATATAGTCACTAAATTAAGAAGATAATAAACTAATTACCTTTTTAATATAAATAAGTATGTAAAATAAAAATTGTACCAAAATTGAATATTCATATATTTCTTCGAATAATATAAAATTTTATTTTCATATTGTTGCTGTGCAATTATTAATATTTGTACGGATTCTGTCATTGCAATTTAAAATAAAATTATTAAATATATTTAATCAATCCGCAAAATGCCAATAAAAAAAAAGAGGTAAGCAAAGAATTAAAATTTATAATCCTTTAACTTCTTTATAGGATGAAAATTCTAACAACTTTAGCAGCAACATTTAATCCTTATGTGAAAGAAGCCATCCTACGTCACATAACCGAGGATATGCGTACACGATTGGAGTTGGCACTTTGTTGGTTGTATGAGGAGTACGCGCTATTACAGGGTTTCCAGCGTCGGACAATATTATGCTCGAAACCAACGGAAGCGCCCCATCAAGCTTACAACTTTTTGTTATGCACCCTTGTCTCGGCAATTGACACGATACCTGGCAAGGATCGAGATGGTTTATTGGCACGACTCTACCTTGAAGCGCCTCTCATAACTGAAGATGCAGTAGAGGCCCTTAAGACGGTGTCGTCTGAGGAGTCCCGGGGTCTTGCGCCTCTGCAGTTGTTAAAAGAGCTAGTTATAAGAAGACCGACTAAACAACTTATCTTTCTTAATGTATTACTTTGTCACACTGGGCACGAGAACAATATGGTAAGTTATAATAATATATAATTACGATAATACAATATGCCAGTCATGAATGCGATTCTTTCGCAACAAAGAAAAGTAGAAAAATTTGGCAATTCATTATTTTTAGATACGCGAGAATGCAATCCAGTTAGTCGTGCAACTCTACGGAAGGTCGGAACTTTGTAAGCTCATTGAAGAGTATGCCGTATTGTATCTGGGCTTTTTGCGACTGCCCAATCCCCCAGAAATTGTGTTCGGACAAGATCGGGGAAGATCTCAAATTGAAGATAACTGGACAGAGTCAACGACACGCGCCTGCCTTAGTCTCTACCTCGCACTCCTTACCGAACACCATATTCTTATCCATGAGCTTGCACGCGTTTATACGTCCATGAGCGCTGACGTTAAAAGGATTGTTTTAAGGCTTGTTGAAAGCCCCGTGCGCACTCTAGGCATGGGTAGCCCTCAATTGCTCGAACTCGTAGAGAATTGTCCTAAAGGCGCCGAAACCCTTATCACGAGAATCATTCATATTCTTACGGAGAAAGGTAAGTGCACTCCGTTTTTAACAGTAAAAATTCTTTAACAACAAACCACTTTTTACAATTACTTTATTTAACTAGCACAAGTTCGTGAGTTCTTGTTTTCGTCTTTGTAGACATGTGATATCTAATTAAGTAGATAGATCTTTTGATCTTTAACTAGGGATGACATGATTCAAACATGTTTTCATTTATTAGTTTAAATAAAATCCTCTTTTGAACCTGTCATAATGTTCATAATTCATAGTATTCATCACAATGTAATATATTTATAATAATATAAACAGATTGTGTTTAATACAATGTAAACGCTTGTAATGTTAACAATCATAATATTAAGATACAGTAGTTGTTTGATAGGCGTGTTCATTTATATATTTGACTATTTTTACCATAGAATTAATTTTAATATAAAAATATCTTTTGATAATTTTTAAGCTTTTTTCACTAACCTTAATGTATAATTAACTTATTGTATGAATATGATTGAATACGATAAATCTATTTATAATTAAATCCTTATTTGAAAGCTGAAAGTTAAATTAATTATAATGAAAAATACACCTAAGATGTATAAAAAGTTTAAATCGTACAGAATTATTATTAAAATAATACCTAAATTGATTTCAGTGCCTCCGAGTGCAGAATTGGTTGCGAGGGTTCGTGAATTATATCAAACAAGAGTCTCAGATGTCAGATTTTTAATTCCTGTTCTCAATGGCTTATCAAAAAAAGAAGTTATTGCTGCATTACCAAAACTTATAAAATTAAATCCCATCGTTGTAAAGGAAGTGTTCAATAAATTACTCATGACACACAATAATGATAGCGGGATACCTCATACATCACCAGTTACTCCAGCTGAACTTTTAATTGCTTTACACAATATAGAATCAAGTAAAGCTGAACTTAAAACTGTTATAAAAGGTTTGCAAAATCTATTATATCAAACCTTTATTATATCCTTAGTTATAAATTTATTACTTTTATTTTTTTCCAATTGTCTTATTATTAAATAGCACTGTTTATTTATCTTAGATGAATTAATATTTTTACGCAAATATGATAACAACAAAAAACAATGTATAATTTAATCGTTTTATTTCAGCAACATCTCTTTGCTTTGCTGAAAAACAAATATTTACTCAAGAAATCGTAGCTGTAGTAATGCAACAGCTTATGGATATGACTCCATTACCTACATTACTAATGCGTACTGTAATACAAAGTTTATCTCTTTATCCGCGTCTGAGTGGATTCGTTATGAATATCTTGCAACGTTTGATACTTAAACAAGTTTGGAAGCAGCCAAAAGTTTGGGAAGGTTTTGTTAAATGCTGTGAAAGAACTCAACCACAGAGTTTTGCAGTTATACTTCAATTACCTCCTGCACAGCTTATTGAGGCACTTAAAATGGCACCAAATATTCGAGGGCCGCTTGTTTCACACGTGGAATCTTTTGCTGACAATCAAGTAAATAAGAACGATCAATTGTGTTATATATCTTATTAACATTTCATTTAAATAAAACCTATACTTAAGAAATGAAATAAATATACAAATATTTACGATATATATATATATATATATATATATATATATATATATATAATCATTGAATAAGTCAATGCATAAATTGTATTTAATCTAATCTAAAATTGAATATAGTTTTTTCAACTATGTATTAACATTTATTGAATATAAGTATATCAAATAGTTAAAATTTAAATATTTATATTTTAATTAAAATAAATTGAATTCAATTAAAATATATTTCAATTTTAAATAATATATTTAATTTTAAAATTAAAGAAGACATTTAATAATTGAATATTTAAAATTTTTTTCAGAAAGCACATATTCCTCAATCCATTATGGATGTAATTAAAGGAAAACCACCAATTTTAATGCATGATGATTTTGATATTGTAAGTTATTATTTAAAAAATTACATATTCATTTTGATAAAAATTTATAAATTTTCTATATATTAGGCTCCTCCTGGTGATTTTATAATTGAACGTCAAGATTCAGCTGATTTTGAGAATTTAGAACCAGCACCACCTGGTTTAGATTAATGAAGTATATTTTTCTATTGTAAATTACATAGACTTTTAACAAAGTATACTGGTTTGTTTTTAACATCGTGAAAACTTTTATCATTTGATTATTTATAATTTTGTTTTGTTTCTGATATTTAAATGTGTAGAATGTATAAAGAAACATTTATTTCTTTAAGTAAAAGAATAAATATTAATTTACAACAGCTTCATTTCTAAAAGAAAAAAATATAAATCACTATAAAGAAATTATTATAGTCGTTTTTTTAATATATATTGTAAATGATGTGCGATTTCAATGATAAATCACAAATATAAATAATGAACAATATAATTTTATAAATTAAATAAAAATTCGTTTAATTTTTCATCTAAATCACAAATTAATTACAATGAATATTGAGAATAGAAATTTAATGTTGGAAATAAAATAACTTTTTATTGTCTACTTACTAAAAAATATCATATGCATACGTAGTAAAATCAAATTTGGGTTTATTAACTAATTTTAGAAACAAGTTGATATGTTTAGGTCATGCGAAATCAACACCAGTATCTAATAAATCTCGTAACATAAAGGATGCTTTCTTTGGTAAAATTCTGAAAATAAAATTAATTTGTGTTTTAAAAAGCAGTATATTAAAATTTATTAGCTCAGAATTTATTAAATTTTTATTAAAATTTTTAATGAAATCAATATTAAATTTTGTTAATGATAAACTTTTGAAGTATACTATTTAGTTATGCATATTATGCAGCAGCTATATGTTTGAAAAGAAAAAATTTATATTTTTTTTATATATATCATGTCTTTAATCATATAAAACTTAAAGAAATAAGATAATTGATTCACCTTAAAATATGTCCTAAATACAAAAGATGTCCAGGTACACTAAATTCAGAATAGTTTCTACGAACTCCATCAAGGATTCTTTTTGCAGCTTCATTTGCAGGCATAGTTCCAAAATAACTTGGTATTCTGCATCAAGTACAGTTTATAAGCAACCTGAATGTATTTAAAATAATGACAAAATTAAATGATTAATATACCTAAATCGGATATCTTTAGCAACTTCAGCTCCAATAATAAATGGATATACATGAACTAAACTTATCATTATATCACTATTAGATTGTCTCAATTCAGTGTGCAATGATTCTGCAAACCCTTGCACTGCAAATTGAGCAGTCGATAGAGTTATACGTGTTTCTCGACTCGTTCCCCCAGATAAACCAGCTACTGATGATAAAACAACAATATGGCCTTTTTTAAGTTTCTGCATTCCTGGAAGAACTGAATCTAAAAGCTGAGTAAAAACTTTACATATTATTTTTTAATGTTCTATACTTCAATTTTATACAAACAATATCCATAATCACTAATAAACCCATAAAATTTATTACTCCTTATAAAAAATTGTAATACAATTATTTTATTAGATTAAAATTTAGTAAAATTATGAATTTTTTGATTTAGATTATAAAATTTTTCAAAAAATGTTTTTGTAAAATATTTACATAGAATTAAAATGATTTTTTAATATTGTATATATTTTATTTGTTTTTTTTAATTTTTATTTATTTATAAATTTATATCTTCTAATCTTTTAATATTAATTTCAGTTAAACTATAATGAAAAATGTATCAATTAATTTTCTTTGTACACTAAAAAATATGATTATTTAATAAACTATAAAATTACAAATTTAAAATAACCACGCTATATATTATGATTAAATATTTTATTGAGTAAATAACTTTTTTAATTTTATTTTGACATTTGTATATTATTTACTATATTATTTCTTATCACTACTTAATTTTTTATTATTTGTATGAAAATTATATCCTTATGCTTACCCAAAAATGACTAAGAATGGCAATATCAATTGTGCTCCTAATCTTTATGGGATTTTCAGCTAAAGCTCGAGGACTTGGAACTCCACAGCAATGTAAAAGCATTGTCACCTCTCCTAACTCTATTTTAATAGCTAACACAGTATCTATCACTTGTCTTTCATTTGTTACATCACATATATAACACCTTGCAAATCCACATGCTCTATTTACTGTAGCTTGACAATTTTCAATATTTTTATCTATACAAGCTACTTGTACTCCAAGTTGAGCAAGTTGAATAGCTATTTCTCTACCAACCCCTCGTCCAGCACCAATAACCTAGAAAAATATGCATTTTTTTTATATAGTTTTAAATTGGATTTAACTTTTAATTATAGTAAAAAAAAATATGTTGGAAATTTTCAAAGTAATGGGTGTATTTTATTCTATTTTACAAACAAATATATGTCATACAATTATTATTTTATAGACATAAACTTATAGCATTTACACAAATTATAAATTTAGTTTTAAAAATTTTATATTTATATTTTTTAATTTTTATAAATATCTCAATATATATATATATATATATTATGTCATATCTTGTTTTATTTATAATTAGTTTATTGCGTGTATGTAAATACTTAAATAAAAATTTCGAATAAAAATAATTAAAAATAAATGGCTTTTTACTATTGCTACTTCTCCATGAACATTTTTTAAAGCTGGTGGTTTGAATGTTCGATAAAGTGCCAAAATAATTGCAAGCCAAATTCTAACTAGTAGTGTGATGAGATCTAGAGCAAGTACAATCAAAGAGTACAATCGTAATAACATTTTTGGTGCTTGAAGTTGTCTGAAATTAGTCTGTTAAGTAAAAATAAATATTATTATTGAAAAAATATAACTAAATTTATTTATTACAAAAATTTATATAAATTCCTTTCACATTATTATGTATTTAACATGTCAAATATTACTAACCATTTTATTGAAAATTTGACTGAATAATACAACAGATATGTTTTAAGTTAATCATTCAATATAATTTTTAAACAATTGGAAAACTCAAATCCTTTAATATAATTAAGTAAACTGTAATTAAAAGTATTTTGTCTTATCTATACTTCACATCATTTACCAAGTCAAATTTAAACATGTTTTTGTATAAAAAAAGATATATATACATGTATCTATCTATATATGTGCACACAAATTTCATAATCTGATCAATTTTTTTTGAAACTGACATTTTAACTTCGCATTAATTTTAAAATTCTAATTGGATTTCATTTGTAATCCATAATATTTATTTTTTAATTTTTCTTTAAATTAATTTTATTACTTGATGATTAACATTTATTACAAAATTGAACAAATATTAAAATTTATACTTTGTATTTATCAATTTAAAAACTGACAAGCTTTTAAATATAATAAATTAAAGTACAAATTAATAATTTTGCAAATCAAAAATTAATTAAGCATTACAATTTTGCATGCATCTAATTTTTTAAATATTAACTTATAAACTATTTTATAAATCAATAAAATTTATTTCATAAATCACAGAAATGTACCCGAGGTTTATCTATATATTAACAATCAGAGTAGTCTTTTGAAATAAAAAATAAATCTTTTATATTATATTATATATAATATAATGAAATTGGTAGTTCCATTACATTGACTATAAAAATCATACAAGTTCAATTTGTTAACTTATGGAAAATATTAAATGAAAGATAGCAATACTGAACATTTTCTAAATCGAAGTAAAAAAATTTTAGTAAATATATATCATAATCTTTATTGAAAACTAAAAGAATTATATAACGAAAATAATTTTTACACATTTTGTTTTGAAATGGAAAAATTTTAAATCTCTTCTATTTAAAACTTATTCGTGCAAAAAGATAAATTTCCTTTGTACCTTTCTCGGTGATCTTTGATTCCGTCTCTGACTTATTTTGTTTTTTCTCTCCTACAACGATCATTGATAAGATGAAATGAAAAATTTCTGTTTATTAAAACCATACAACTAATTCCACAAAGTAGGCTATTCTGTTTTGGTTAAATGAATTTCATATCCCCTATAATTTTTATTTTTAGTTGTATAATTAATATTTATATAATTTATCGTAAGAATGATATTTCTTATAAATAATCATATGAGCATTTCAATAAATTAAAAATTGTACACAAATTTTTAAGTTTAATATTTTATATATTTCTACATTTACTTCACCTTATATATTACACTGTTCACTGCATACTACGTACACATCCATATATAAATGACTCTCGTGCAACTAAACAAGATATTTTATTGTAAGTTATGGATACTTATAATAAAAATAATAAAGAATAATTTATTTTTAAAAATAATAAACAACACATTAATTTCATAAGTAAAATTTTAATTAATTTTTTAAAAGATCGTTAAATAAAAATTTTTATTTTACATATAAATACTAAACTTTTTATATTTAATAATAAATTATTTGAATTATACTTTTTATCACTTGTTTATTATATTCATAAATTAAAAACTAAAATAATTTTATTAATAAAATTATTAAACTAATTTGATATCTAATTATATTTAATAAAAAAATTAGATTTTAAAAATTTATTATAGTAAATGAACCGAATACTATTATTTTATTATATTTTATAAGAACTTGAAATGATGAAATAGCGTTTATCAAAAAATGTTATATAAATCTGAATAATTTAAATAATTTCTATATATATTTTTTAATGTATTAAACCTATTTTTGTAAAGTTTTGAATTTAATGTTATAAAATGTATAATTTATTGTAAAATTTATTATATCCTTTTATTTTTTAGGATCTAAAGAATATAACTTATAAATAATTGAATGATGTTGACATTTACGTGCACAATTAGTATAATAGTAACTGAATAATGTACGTCACAAAATAAAAATTAATATATCGGTGAAATAACTTCTGTTTTTAATTTAAAATATTATTTTTCATTCTCACAAATCATTAGGATTTGGTTATATAATATTAAATTTGATTATATACAAAATATTTAAATTCATGTACATTAACATTTTAGTTCTTGCACATTTGTAAATTATACACCCGATAAATTATGTTAAAGTATATGATGATATTAAAACTTATAGTAATCATTAGATTTAAATATTAATTATATGTAGTGACATTGAACGCTCAAAATTTCTATAAATGCTTTTAAGAAAATCAATAATATTATAAAATATAAATTGAATAATTTATTAAATACTCGATCAAAACTAGTTTTAAAAATTGCTTTAAATGAAGATATTTGAAAAGGTATTTGATAATAATTTTGAAGATATAAGTTATTATTAATAAGGTTAGAATGTATATTATAAACTTGATAGTTTATATTATAATATTAAATTATTATATATTATATTAAATTATATATATTATATTAAATTAAAATTTGACAAATCTAAGATTATACTCATTTTTATCATAATGAATTTAAAAGTGTCTTTCTACTCTTGAGTTTCCTGAATACTAATATTTAAATCAATTAAATTTTTACTAAAACAAATACTTTTTTGTAATTGTATTTTTTTCAATTTTAGTAATAAATTGCCACAATAAATATGTAAACAATACTTTAAATATAAAATGAATAAATCTTAAAATATAAATATAAAATTAAATAAAAATATGAATAAATAATAACAATAAATATTATTAAATAATTATTTTTTACGTTAATATATCAGATACAACTTTATTTATATTTAATTATTTCAAAATCAAACGACGGTTCCCAAAATATTAATAAAAGTATAAATGAAATATTTAATGTAGGTAATGCAATTATAAAAATATATTTTTTAAAGTAATTTTATGACGATATTGTATTATCATTTGATTGATATTAATTTAATATATATATAATCAGTAATCTCGTAAAATCTTACATATAGTTCGGATTTCATATTAAGGAATTTTTTAAAAACCAATAAACTTGGATCTCTACTGCACATGCCTGAACACTCTAGCTTAATACATAATTGTCAATGTAGATGGTTACTGATTTTATCTTTCACTTTTGTAGAAAATATAGAGAATATACAGATTTTATATTTTCAGTTTACAAAAATGTTATATGAAGTTACACCTACAGTATTAATTATTGGACTTTCAATATTCGCTATAAATCATGTATTAAGAGCTACAATGAATGTGTATTCTGGATACGTAAGGATAAAATATATTTTCTTTATCATTTTAAGGTTAGGAATTTATTATAAATTATCACTGTAAAAAAAGTAAAAATTCAAATATTTTATACGCATCATATTATGATGATTTCACGATATTAGATTTAATTATTTTTTATTAAATTAAAATTTAACTTATAATCTCACGATAGTAAAGTCATTAAATGACCAATTAATTTACTTTGGTAAAAATATCTATTATGCTTATATTATATATTATATAATTTATGTATGCTTATTTTATTATTTGATTAATATTGGTTATTTTTAAATTATTTTTTTTCAGCCAAATGGACGAGACCTTTCTAAGCATTGGTATCGTCATGTCGAAGAAAGAAATATGAGAATTGTTGGTGAACCCTTTAAAATAGCAGTATGTATCAGTAGCTCTACTTATTTTTTCATTTGTTATAAAAAAATGTATTATTGGTATTCATACAAAATAATTAAATTACTATTGGTTTTTTATTGTATTATTATTTTTTATTAAATATAGTAATTTTATTTTAAAAAATTATATAACTTATTTTTAAGTAAACTAAATAAATTTTTTAAAAGTTAGAACTTAACGTTATATTTATAATTACGTATTATATTTAATGTTGAAATTGATATTAAAAATATATCAATAATAAAAATAATGACTAATATATGTATATATTTAATATAAATTATAAAATATCTTATTTCAATTAATTATATTTATAAATATGTACAAAGATAAAAATAATAAATTAAAAAATACTTTTTGTTCATTCGATTACATAAATAATTTTCTTATTTATTATTCCTTATTTATTACATAAATAATAATGATCTTCAAACTCTTGTAATTTTTAACTTACTTCTTATACTTTGGTTAAATTTAATTTGATTGAACATTTACTAGTATATTTTTTAAATATATATATATATCTATATAAATATTAATCACATAATTAATAACATGTATTTATTAATTTATTTATAATTTAATGGTGTAATGATTGCTGTTTATAAATATTTATTAGTGAATAATGTCAAAGAAAACAGTGTTTTAAAAATTATAATTTGAAAGTACAACATTTTATATGTTAAATATAGTTTATGTTAAAAGTATTTTAAAACTTAAAAGATTTGTACATTATTAGATGCTTAAAAAAATAATCTAATGAAATATTTAAATATTCGTTGTTAGTATATATATGGATATCAAAGTTTTTCTTTGGTAATAAGAAGCAATTTAAATATTAAAATGTATTACTACTGAACGTAGTCATAGAATATAATAAAAACACTTTGTTCTGTACATTGTTTTAAAATTAAAAAGTAATATAAATCTTTAATATGTTATTAGAATATATTTAATATAATGATATTTTTAATGATAGTTCTTTCAGTATTTACACTTTATTTTTTATAAATATAATATAAATATATATTTCAATCATTTAATATTTCTAAAAATTATAATAATCCATTAATCTTCAAACCAATATTATTATATATATAAGTTTTGTATTGCTAGTCTTTTGTATGGATATTTTTCCAATAATCCTATTCATTACTTTCTTTTATTTGGTTTCTTCTTAATTAGCTCTGTACTCTTACAAATTTTAACAGAATTGACTAAAAAGTTTACTTGAGTGAATTAACATTTATTAAAACATAAAATAATTCTGAATAATTAAAATAATTTAAATATCTACGTTTAAAGTACTAAATCAATGTTTATATAATATTCAATTTAGTGTTGAAAAAAGTAATATTTATTGTATCCCTTTTTTTTTTCAGGGTCTAGAGAATATACCTGATAATTGAATGATGCTGGCTGGTGTTACATAAACTAGTACAATATTAAATAAATAACTATAGGTCACATAAAATAAATCTGTAAAATATCGTACTTGTTTTTTTATTTAATACAATTAAAATAAATTAAATAATGTGAATAAAATTAATATGATAAATAGTTAAAGAATTTTAAATTATAGTTAAGTATTTGATGTCGGAAAATAGTCGTGGTCGCAATAGGGATTGCCCTGCTCTGCGTCTCGTCTGTAATACGATATTTATCCCTTGCAAATATACTTAGTCAAGTGTGAGGAATAGTAACTAAAAAAACCTGACACCCAGTAAGATATACCCAAGTTGTCATTGTGTAAAAGCCTTGTGCTCCTGCAAGCTTCTCCACACTTCACTAGATTATAACATACGTATTTAAAACTAGTTAATTTATTCATTGATTCGCAA
Organism: Ceratosolen corneri; assembly: GCA_030522565.1. Taxonomy (NCBI): domain Eukaryota; kingdom Metazoa; phylum Arthropoda; class Insecta; order Hymenoptera; family Agaonidae; genus Ceratosolen; species Ceratosolen corneri. The sequence continues at coordinate 68,279 of JAPYYT010000052.1, read as the reverse complement.
ATTGATATTTTTAATCAAAATATAAACAATTGACTCCTAAATAAAATAACTATTATATAATTTAACATTTTCCATATACAGTACAGTCTTATTTGGTTAAAGTTGTTTTTTATATTTTTATTTCAGAAAATCAATAATTTATAAGCACTATCCTTTTATTTTTCTTACTTCTCATTCTTTTATTTCTTTTCTTACTTTTCATGTTTCATTTTTACATGATTAATCTATAACTATCGATATATTACGCATTTCTAATAGTAAATGATAAACGTTTTCACTTTCTTTTAAAAAAAGTAATTTGTATTTACACCTAAATTTAATTAAACTATATAAATTTGTACATAAAAAACCAATTGATAAGTTTAACGATTTTTTTAAATGATTAACGGTTTTATTTTAAAAAGTAATGAAAAACTGGAATAAAGAAGTAATTATGATTTAATGAATTTTTCTTATAAAATTAAATTAGAAGAAATTATGATATTAAGCTTAATTAAACAATAAAGGTGTTCAAATAGATGTTTTATAGATTAATTTTTATTTGCTTGGTATAACTATATTTTTCTTGCAATTATTACAACAGATAGAGTATATTTATGATGTATTGATATTTGTTTGAATTTTTTATGAATACTGTATTTGAAATTAAGATTGAACTTAATAAAATGTTATGGATTAACTTTATCTTTTCAGATTTCTATCTATTAAATGTAAAAAATAGAATTTTTGAATAGAAACTTTAATCAGTTTAGACAAATTATAACACAACTATATATATATATATATAGATATATATATATATATAACAAATAAATGTCCAATATCAAATTTTCGTTATTTGTTATATACAATTTCAATATTCTTCTAACAGTCGAATAATGTTTTTATAAATACACTAAACTTATAATTTCATAAACTAAGTTATTTTTTAAATATCGTGTAAAAATGAATATAATACTCTGAAGAAACTACATTAAGAAAAGCAAAGTCGAAAATAATTGAGAAATTTAACTTTAAATAATATCTGGTTTACAGACCAGCTTTCAATTTATATATTACCTTATGAAAGATGTATGATATATTGTTATTTTATTTCCAATTGCATAAAAGTGGAAGTTGATTGTAGCAACTCTAATTTGTAATACATAAAAAATATTTCCTTTACATTTTATTGTTACTTCGTTGTGCCTGCTTTTCCAATTACTTTTTATTATAAAAGCAAGTATTAATAATCTTAAAAACAAACAACATAATTACTGTTATCTGAAGTTCACTTTTTCATGTAAATTATAAAAGGAATGTATTATATAATATGACCAACTTGTCAAAAAACATCTTGTTAAGTACTAATAAGATTATTTAAATCTTCAGAAGCATTAATTTTTATGATGTTTTTAAATGTACTAAAATAACACTTAAAGACACGACTGAAAAAGTAGGCATTACTCTACTATCGTGTTTCAAGTATTTGTCAATATACAAATATTTAAATAAGGTATTTTTAAAATAAAAATGAAAAGCAATATAAGATCTTAGTCTTATTCTTCAACAGTCAATTTAAGACTAAAATATGCCGATGATTATATTTAACAATTCATGTATTTAAAGTTTTTTTTACGTATAATATAAATAGATTTATACACCGATTCGTAAAAATAGGTTGGATATTTAATTATTGTTACTAACTTAAATTAAATGTAGTTTCCAAAGTAGTTAAAACCAAAAGTTAAAAGAAGTAAAGTTACCAAGTTTGACTAGTATTTTTGAAGGCACATATGTAGATTATTTAACTACTTAATGAAAATAAAATTGTGTGGTGTTAGATGCTATAAAATGTAGTTTTATATCATCGTAGATTATATCAATTATTTAATTGTTTATTAAATTACGAGTACAAAATCACCTTTTCATAAAATTGATCAAATTTATTTAAAAGGCGTTTCTAAATTGCTTGATATATAATAAATTTGTATGATATATTTGCATACTTAATAAATAATTTATCGGAAAAATATAATAAAATTTTAGTGAAACTCGTAAAAGGCACTAGACAGACATAAAATTGTATTTTTACTTTATTTAAAACTTTTCTCAAATATAAATTGTAATTAAGTTAATTGATATATTTTTTAAAAATTTCTAATTTTCAAAAAAATATTGTTTTAATATGAAAATTTTATGTTTAATTAAAACTATCTGCTGAGAAACAAATTTTAAAATTTTCATTTTTTATTATTTTATATAATTATGTATCCACACAGGAAAATTTTTAATTCTACATTATTCTCAAAACCAAAAATATATCATAATTTTTAATAATAAATAATTACGTATTTATGTAGAACCTTTCAAATTTTCACTGTAAATATGTTAACAATATAAATTTGGTAAAATCCTCAATAATTCCTTTCATTTTTTCTATAATTAAGTTTTAAGAAAATATTTTTTCAAAATAAGTAATTTAAATTCTATCGACGGAGCATTACAAATAATTAGTAAATATTAACTATTAATAAAACGTAATAAGGTTTTATTTAGTTTCTGCGAATAATATGAATAAAATTAGTTAATATTAGGTAAATTTATGTACCAAATATATTTTTGTAAATTTGTTTTACGAATAACTAAATCATTTTTAGTCAAGTATTTTAATATTTAATGGAAATCTGTATCTTAAAATTAGTTAACAAAGAGATATTACATTTCTTAAATATAATTCTAGTAATTAATTTTAAAAACTATAACTTTTTGCTATTCGTATTTTAATTTCAATTTGTTAAAGCCATCATTTTTTATTGTTCCATTAATAAGATGTTCAACATTTCTTCGGGCATTTGCGTATAAACACGTAGGATTATCAGGAAAAATTTCATTCATGAGTTGTATGAATATTGATAGCGGACATATTTCATCGCATGTTTTTAATACTAATGGAGTTAAAGTCCTCTGAACACTTGAATATAAGAACAACTAAAAAATATTGTACAATGAATAACAATAATAACAATAGGAATGAAAATAACGATAATAATAATATTAGCAAATGAAACTGGTTATTTGGATTATGGAAGAACAAATACTTACTCGAATATAAGGATTTCCATCAATCCGTTTTAATTTTTCAATTATTAATGCTGTGCCATAATCGGCAAGTGGAATGTTATTACGTAAATTAAGTGATCCTAATATCGTATTAATATTTGTATCATGAGCACTGTACAAATACATCTTCCTTGTATCAACTTTTAATTCATTGTTATTGATATTTGTTAAAAATCTTTTTATAGTTGGTCCAGCTACTAAACTTTTCATTTCATTCGTATATATATAAGTTTGAAATGTAAATGCTGCAATTTCTTTAAGTTGTTCAAAAACATTGTCTGAACACCAACGAGGATACGGTAGATTTAAATTTCTCTACAAATAATCGTGATAATAAGTATATATTATTTTCTATATTATTGTAAATAATAAATATTATAATTACAAATATTTGTAAAAGTATACTACAGGTTATATAATAAGAATTTATAAATAAATATCTATAAATTAGGCGTTTTAAACATTTTAATTAATTTAATAATTGGTTCTAAATAATAGTAAGTATTTGAGTATTTGAATTTATACAATTTAGCAAATATCATCATTGAAGTCGTCAGATAAAGAATTTTTATAAACTAAAAAGATGGAAATATTTTATATCTTCCAAGAAAATGTAAAGCTTATCAGAATAAGCTATTGCTATTTACATAAGAATATAAAGTATTAGCATCGATATAACTATAAAAAAGTGAGCGACTGAAACGTACAATCAAAACCTATCTTTATTTATTTTTCATTTTGTGCATATTTATAATATAGCTACAGCTATGCATAATTACGTATAGAGTGCCATTTTTTTGCATCTAAGTGAAAAGAGGCAGTAGAAAAAAGGAGTAAAAGAAGACGAAGCTCTATTAGTGCACTTCAATTTTATCCGAGAGGATAAATTGGGGTGCATCGAACACGTCGAAGACAATAGGAGTCGAGGGAATGAAATAAATTCACTACTTTAGCAGTAAAATATAAGCTTATGTGACTTTTACAAGTCAACTTACCTAAAATTTCTTGCTGATTCTAAACGGTAAGAATAAACTCTGAAATCGGCAATACTGATAATTTAACACCAGCTTTTAAATTAAACAAAATTAAGTCGATGTTTGCTATCGTATAATATATAAGAATAATCGACTTAGCTAAAACTAGTTGAAAGAGTGTTTTCTTGTTTTAATTCTCAACGTATAATAAAAAATAATAATTATTTAAAATATTATGCATTTAACAGATGTAAAAATGAAAAACTGTTCATTGTATTAAATATCGATGTTTTTAAATCAATATTTTTAAACAGATATATAATAACTCTAAATGGCTTTACATTGGTATATTTTTTTATTCAATTAAAATAAAATAACTGAATATTATATATGCATTGAAAATTAATAAAATCTTTATACTCGAAATTAATTAATATATTAATTGCATTAATATATAGATCAATACAAAAATAGTTAGATTTTAAGCACACCGTAAAAATTAATTAAAGTATTATAGTTAAATTAATATTATTGTATAAAAGAGAACTTGATTTTTTTAAATCAACCACATACCGTTGGCATGTAATATACTTTTACTTATAGAAACATTTTTTTTTACTAAAAAATATCTTTTAGTCACCTGTGCTCGAATAACGTTATATAAATATAGTGCATTATTAGGATCCAATGGAAGACCAGTACTCTGCGAAATGAACTCCAAAAAGTTTTTGTATTTTAATAGTATTTTTTGTACTTCAGGTGATGATACAACTTTTTCATGAGCTCGATCAACTCTAAATAAAACCGTCAATATATAATGATAAATGCTAATTGTACTTCTTATTAAGAATTATGCAATTATTTTTATTTTACTTTATTACATAATCATTCTTATGTCTCTAAATTGTAAACATACTTCTTAGAACTATTTAAAATTTGTCAATAATAAATGGAACAATAATAAATAAATGTATAATTAAAAAAATATAACATATTGTTCTTTAATTATTTAATTTAAGTTATAAATTAAAAAAATATATATTTTTACTTAACTTACTCGGAACATGAATATGTCGTTGAAAGAAAATCAAATTTTGCATGATTGTAATAAGTTGGAAATGGTATCCATTTCAGTTGTGGATTCCAAATTTCTTGTAATGACGGAGGGAAGAGACCAGCAAGGACTAATTGTAGAGATGCTTTGGTACGGTCTTTATCTGTACTATAAGCATAAACATCTTGAGGCTTATATGTTTTACTAAGAATTGGTCCGTATCGTTTTTGAAACATTTCACCTAATTCATACATACGTTTTCGTCCTACCTAAATCATGTACATTATTTTAAAATATTTTGTACAATATTATTAATATTCAATTACTTGTTTGAACAAGTATTCGTTTACAAAATCGCATAATGCTTACTTATGTCAAAAGTAATACAAATTTTTATTCAGCATTATACTGTCGTTGGCTTTGAATAAACACTTATTATAACTATCAAAAATAAAAAACATAGATAAATGTAAGAATATACTGCTTTTAAATATTCTTGAAAATTATTTCGAAGTAATTTAAACCTTTATTTAAATAAATATATATTTATGTATAAAATAATACTTTTAACTTATAAAGGTACTTATTCATTAAAAAAGATTTTTATGATTAAACAAGTAAATATAATTTGAGTAATTTATTATTCTGTATGATTGATATAATTTTAATGATTTACTTGTTAATAATAAATTAATGTATTAACTTTTAGTAAAATTATCGTACAATGTTTTCGTAAAATATTTAAATAAAATTTTAAAAGGTTTAATATCAATTTGTACAAACTTAATAAGTAAATAACAATCAATCATTTTTTATAACTAATAATTTATAGTTTTAGAATTGAAATAAACTGTTAATAATAAAAGAAAGTAATAATAGAAGTGTTTTTTATAAATTTAATATAACTTTTTCATAATTATAAATTATATTAAAAAATATTACTTTACGACTAAAAATTAATTGAATAAAAAATGTGATTCTTACATTTGTTAATTGACCATAACCGTAAATATCATAATTTGCAGAACTATATGGATCCTTTGGATAATTTGATGGTTTACTAGGTGTACGATCACCATGTCTGAATATCTATTCATTTGTATAAAAATTATTATAAAAATAAATTTAATAAAATACATAACATTAAACTTATTTATTACCGTTTGCACGAGTTCTAACTCAAAACCATTTGGCACTATAGTGGAAATAACCGTGTACTGTGCAATAATAAATAAAGAAAAAATCCACAACATTTTAAAAGTAATACTTAATTAAATGAGAACAAGTTTTCGAAGAGTAGACTATACATAATACATGAAAAATGAACGTGAACTGAATTTATATTCTAGTTATTTTCCCAACTCTTATCTATATCAATATTGAGTTATAGATATTTTAATTGGATCTGATAATTACAGTTGTGTACCCTAATTTTTTATTAGCTGAGCCATTATTTACATATATTGTACATGAAATTGTATATCATCTTTTTATAATATTTTTAATTTTACAATTTTTAATTTTAGAATTACTTTTGAAGAAATAAATAAACAATATTGCATATTTATGAAATATTATGAATTTTCATTCGATTTCAGATGAGGAATAAAATTAAAGGCTAAATAATAAAATACATAAAACTGGTCAAATAATTAGGAATTTTAATGTCACTAACATTAGTCTAATTTAAATAACAAATTAACTCTATGTTAGTCAATAACTTTTAGTTTATTGGCGTTTTTATCTTTCGAACTCTTTTCAACTTAATTAAAATATATTCTATGTATAACGTAGTTTTCACCTTTTTACTATCACGACAAAGATAATTCGAGGATTGAAAAAGTTCAAATAACATATGTCTGTGGAAAATGAAATATTAAATACTACTTAAATTAATTACATTCTATTATAAATATTACGTACTTGTATAATTTATATTATTTTATAATTATTAGTATACGAGCATCATAACGAATTAAAACATACGAATCTCAATATTAAAATATGATTTGTAACATACAAATTTATTGATCTTAGTTGCTTCTATATAAATTTAAATTATATTTAATATTGTATTATTATATTTGGTATTTCTTAGTCTTTTTAATATATATAGAAGAATAAGGTTTTATACATTGCTTTTGTTCTTTAACCACAAAATTTAGCATACGAAAACAAATAATATTAGTAAAAAATTAATTAGAAAACTAAATTTCTGTAATTTAAGTAAATATACATTTTTATATTTATGATAGAATACATAAGAAACTGAGTAACTTTTAAGTGAGAGGCAATGATGAATAAGGAAAAACCAATAAATATAAAATCTAACATAAATCATATATTTTTTCAATTACAAATTTAAATTTATTGTATTCATATCACCAGGTTTCATTTATTCATTCAAAATATGAGTATTATTTAATCCATATATAAAAATGAATATATTTTAAAAGAGATAAATTAAAAGAAGTTGTAATTATTCTATAGAACTAAGAATAATTTATAATTAATTAATAATTTAATTAATTATGATATTATTCTTGAATAGATGAATGCTATTGAATTTTATTTTTAAGTTATTGAATAATATCATTTTTCTTAAATATTAATGCAACGTATTCTAATTATATTTGAACTAAATATTTTATAATATATATAGCATAAAAGTTTTTAAAACAATCAAATTTAAATTTTCAAAAATGAAAATAAAATAAATCAAAATTTGATAAGATTACTAATACATGAAACAATTGAAACTACTTCACATTCTTAGTTTTACATTTCATCAGGAAAATCTCATATTAAGAATCAATTAAATCTAATAAATAGATTCTTAATTAAGAAAAGTAACTTATATGAAAAATAATTCTTACTTTAGAAAACACTTTCTTTACATCACTGATTAAATGTATCAACGCTTGCTATGTAAATATGTTGCAGACATAATGCAAAATATTTATTCATTCAAGTATTAACAATTCTAAAAAAAATATTGTTTATATATATGCTCATTTTAATCAGTAAGGTAAAATGAAATGGACTTAATTATTGAAAATCTATTTTATCAAAAAATAGAGTAATGTTTAATTAGATTTATTAAATATGATATTATTAAATATAAGTAATTACAGAAGCTTAATTCAATAATTTACATCAGTGCGTAAATGTTTATCAAATTTTTTCCGTAACAATCAGGTTTTATATAAATTAATTAAATAAATAGAATAATTAATTTGTCATATACATATTTTTATATTATTTTATCATAATTTTAAATGTAGACTAAAGATAGAAAAATATTTTAATAGAATGTAGTTTTATTTATTACTCGTCTAAACTAATAGAATTTTGTCAATATGTGCTTGAAAAATATATTAAATTTCGTAAATCTATTTATTAATATTTGTTTTTCATAATTTAAATATATAAAAAATATTTCTGAAAATAAAATCACAATAAATTATCGAATTAATATTATCATATATCAATATTATTCATATTTGACATATCTGAAATTGGAGAAAATTTTTTTTAATAGTTCTATTAGTACATCTAATACCTCTGAGGTATTTACCTTGGACAAATTTACTTTGTATCCATCATATGATATTCATAAAGAAAGGGAATGTAAGCATAATAAATTTTTTATTTTACCTTTGATATGTAATATTTTTCAATAAATAGTGAATCGATTTTGTTCCAATCGTATTAAACCATTGTTTTTATAAATGTATTTATATTTTTGTATACTCTAAATTTTACTTTAAAAATCAATATGTTACACAAAATATATATATATATATATATATATTACACAACACACACATACGTAGTTACAAATAAACACAAATTATGGCACATGCATATGAACTAAAGTTTCCAAACCAAATTAACTGTTACAATTTTTTTATTTATTTTAATTAGTTTATTATTTAACATATTTTGGTTAGTTTGCATATTTTATTTAGCTTTTTATTTATGTATATTTCATAATTAAAAAACACATACGAATACCCGTTATTTATAAATATTTGTTTATAGATTCTCAAATGAAATTTGCACTAATTCAACGTAAAAGAAATAGTTGAATTGCTTATATCTATACGTTTTTTAATGTATATATTATTTATAATTGATTATATAATGCAGATTAAATAAGTTATATTTTTAAATAAAATTCTTTTTTTATCGAAACAATTTTTCAACAAAATTTTAAGGTAATAATTTATAAAATTTCCTGACTAGCTTTCCATTAAATATTTTTAGTAATTAATTTAATTGACAAATTATTCTTCAAATTTTGATAATATAATTCATTCAGAAATATTTTGCTTTCTTAGAAGTTAATTATTTGAATTATTATTTGAAAAATTCATTGTTTTTAATAATTAAAATTTAATACGAGTGTATTAAGAAATCAATAAGGGACAACATAAACTTATTTTAATATAAAAAAGAAAATTTACACTTCATTTAATTACAATTTATTGTTTTACAATGTATTTTTACAATGTATATTTTTTAATTTTGATTATTATTATCCTTCATATGTTACGAAATAAGTTTTAATTATAGTCTAAATGACAGTTTACCAAATCTGTTAAATATAATTTCATATAATTTAAATTGGTAATTTATTTGCAATATAATTTGTTGATTTTATTTTTTAATTATATTTTTTAAAAGTATTTATATTTTTTTATAATATATATAATAACGTCAAAATTAAATCCTATCTCATAATACCTTATTAAATCACATTAACATTTTATTCGATATTTCAATTATATATATGTTGAAAATTGAAAACAAGTAAAATCTTGTGAATAATAAAAATTGAATGTATAGATTTTATCGATAATTTTAATTTTTATAAAATTGAACAAATTCTTCCTAAAATAATTATATATATTGCAAAAACTTTATTATCTTTGAAATTCTATTGAAGGTGAGCCTTACAATTTATTTGCTTATATGAAATTGAAAAACAATTCTGTTTTGGAAATAATTCCGTCTGTGTTTAAAAACTTCTCGCCTCAATGAAAGGAGGGGAGGAGTAAATAGTGGAAGGGGATAGGGCTAGCTAAGAAAATTTAAATCAGTGCAAATTAATTAAAGAATATAATCTATGGTGAATTTATTGATAATAATAAATAAATAAAAGATAATAAATAAAAGATAAACGTTAAGAAATAAACCAAAGTTGAACAGCTGTGTCTTCAAGTTGATCGGACATAAGTTTATTTTGATTAGCCTTGAACTTAATTTTCAATATTTATTTAATCTTACCAAATCTTATATGGGTGATAATTATTTAACAAATATTACAGGTTTAGAATAACCAATCACTTAAATAAATACTCGTGACGATTCTTATCTCATATAAAAATCTTTTATTTAAGAAGTTCCCACCTTCAGCAATAATAACCACGAACTTAAATAAACTCTCTTGCCAGAGATTATAAATATGAAAGAATGATTTTATTTTATATACAATAAATGTATCAATTCTTTAACTATATCTTGTTGCTCTTGTTCTTACTAATTGATCGTTGTTGATTTGGAGAATATTGGCTCTTCTATTAACGATGGGAGAAAAAGCTGTTAGGTGAGGGGTGGAAGTGTCCGCGAAGAATGAGAAGAGTCGCCTCATTATTTCTATGCGTTTTCCTCGGCTTATTATCGATATATGCCCTTTGTCTATTGTTGCACCTCGAAAAATAGGGGTGGAGAGTTTACGTGATAAATTCGAGGAATTAAAAGTCCGTTGGGATACGTCTACAATGTTCTAGAAATCTCGAACAAATTCATTTGATCCTTCTTGAGAATTATTAATAACTATTAGAACAAAAAGCTTCAAGTTCAGTCGACTTAATCATCAACCTTATCAATATCAATTTATCTTATATGATAAATTTAAAGTAATACAAAGGCCTTCAATAAAGCAATTGCTTAATATAGCCAGAAAAGCAAACCTTAGATTTACAACACGGGAGAAAAGTATTAATCTATGTGAGGAAATAATTATTAATTATGTGTCCAATTTATTTGATCATGAGACGCAAAGAGAATAGAAAAAAGAGACCAATTCATGCAATAATTTCCCATGCTTCTTATAGCTACAATAGTTCCTTATGAAGCATATAACGAATGACAAAAAAACTGAACGAACAAAGTACAAGGCAGCTTCACCTAATAAACATCGAGTTAAGGTAACATCTATTCATCAGGTAACATAAAATTATTCTAGAAGTCAGTCATAGAATGGTCCGATCAATACAAGTAACTGTTTGTATTGCTCGGGTAAGAAATATTTCATTGAATCCTGCTATAAATTTACGGAACTCACAACAATCGAAAGAAAAGTTTTTGTATTAAAAATAAATTGTCATAATTATTTAAAACTACATCCATTAGATAATTGCAATTCATTAAATACACGTACAGTTTGTAGAAATCATAGAATCACGTATAAGTTTGGTCGTAAAATGAAAATTCTTTATTTTAAATCTGTTATGTTTTTCTTGGAATTATAAGAATGCTCTTATCAAAAATACAAGGATAGGTTTCACTTATTTTAAGATCATTATAATCATACGAACAAATTTCATTTAATGATCATGTTATCAATACATCGTCTACTTTAGCTCCAACAATAGAAATAAAATATTAAGTATGACCACACTTAAAAAACTTAGCATTGGCGGATCCAGATTTTCTAATTCAAAGCCCAGTAGACATTATTATTGGTGCCGATGTATACCTACACACTGTAAAACCAGGTATAGTAATACAAAATTCTTCATTGCCAATGGCACAATTTTCTATTTTTGCGTGACTTGTGCTAGGATCGGTTCTGTCATACAAGGGAGTCATTTCTATAACACATCAAATATCAGTACCAGAAAGTTTCAAGGAATTGGAGGATGTTTTGATCAAATTTTAGGAACAAGAAAAAGTGCCAACCTCAATACCGAGAAATATACATCACTTCAAGGACACTCATTCTCGAGATTCCTCAGGACACTATACTGTACGGTTACCATTATTGGTATCACCAAAGACTCTTGGAAACTCCTACCACATACCATATTAATATGTACATAGTCTACTATGTAAATTCAAGAGACACAGTACCTATTGTAACCTTTACAAAGAACTTATAACAGAATACTAACAACTTAATCACATGACAAGAAGTAATTTATCCTCCAGGCAACAAATTGAGTATTATCTTTATTATGATTGCCAATAATCTATAAATAGTGACCCTTGTTAAATTAACATCTATATTTAGTGTTTGAAAGTAAATATTTTTGTTGTCTTTCCTACAGCAAAAAAAATAATTTAAATATAGCTGTAAGAATTCTAAGAATAAATATATTCTACCTCCCTTTCTTTCTATCTGTAACCGTTCTCATGGAACTAGAATTTTAATACATAATTTACCAATCATAAGCAATAGAAAATTAAGAACCAATAACTGACTCTTACCCCTCCCAAGGAGAGATGAAGAGGGGCACGTTACATAAATTAAGCTGCGTGGATTGTATGCAAACTCAGATACTTCTAACAGCGACCACAATTACTGCCAAACATATTAATATTTATTCTATTCAGTACTTCACCCAATAAAAGGTGTGGATATTGACTGAAGTCCACTTTCTGATATTCATACCATAAGTCTGAATGATACTTAGAGCGATACTTACAATTAATCACCACGGTATTAATACATCGACTTCAATTATGCCTTGATATTCAAACATTAAGTATGAATAATATTTAGAGCGTTTAGCTTACATCTAATCGCCACACTATTAACGAAAGTAACTTTAGTCAGTGCTATACTCAATCAGAAGTAACTCAATTTATAATAACATCAATGCAGTGTTCAACTTATAACTGATCATCGCAACGTATAAAGCTGTTATCTCTCCTTCAACTACATTAAATATATATTCGTAATTAATTTCAAGACTTTAATTTACAATTTACAATTTAACTTCTATTTAATCCAAATTCAACTCAATTTCAACATTATATTCTCCATATTATTAACAATAAACAATATTACAGTAAGTTAAATAGTTCGGAGACTTTCTTTTGATACCTACTTCTGTCCTCCCTCTCCCACTATTTGCCTCGCCCCACTCACATCTTTGGAAGAATTGTACACTCGAGATAAATCCCAAATATTTGGTATACATATATATGATTTTAGTTGTTCCGATTATGATATAATAGCTTGAATATTTATCTGGAGTATATCAATTAATACGAAAAAATATAATTTCTTCATAACACACATAAATATGTTGTACGCATATACCCACGTGTATATAATTATATTAAATAATTGAATCAAAGAAAAAAATATTAAAAAATCTCAAGAACAATGAAATAAATAAATACAATATTTTACATTTATGTAAAATCTATTAATTTCTACACATATAAAAATAAAAATACAAATTCTTTATTGCTTATTGCTTCTTATAACTAGAAAATAATATTGAAATCTTCATTTTTCTAATAACTTATACAAATACTTTTTAAGAATAAAATTTGTTATTATATAAAATTATCTATATATAAAATTATTAATATATAAAATTATCTAGTAAATTGAATTCAAAACGAATTAATATTTTAGAAATAAGAAATATACACATTTTATAAATTGTTTCGAATTATTAAAATATTTGCACGTACGTTTCTTCGCAAAAATTCTTTTGAAAAATATAAATTTTTTCTCATTTATAAAAAAGCATCAAAGTATTAAATTATTTAAAACAAAGAGTTTTAATGTCCGTGTTTTTAAAGTATGTCTGAAAGGAATTCAATGTTTTATTAAAGCTTTAAAAATATTCATCATTAGCTTTTAAATAATAAGCTGGTGTTTTAATATTTTTATATTAGTGATAAATTTATAATTAAGAATATTTAAAATTTTTGTTAAATGATTTTTTAGTTTACATAACAAATATTGATGATGTTAATTAAATCATACATAACTTTCAACTTTATAAGCTTGTACAGTGACTATACTAAATATAGGAATTTTAAATTTGCGGTGTAATTAAATAGTTTTACACACCTTCACAAAAAATTAAAGCAACAATCTACTTACTTAATAAAAGAATCAAATTATGTTTTTAACGATTAAGATTCATTTTCGAAGTAAACCTTTTAAGAAAATTTCATAATTTCTTCTGAAATATTTTAATAAATAATTTTCAATAATAAAAATAAATATTTAAAAAATAAAAAAATATATATTAATATTTTTTACTGATAAATTTTAGTTTTGATAAATTAATATTACAAAAATAGTATTTATTTTGATTGATGAAAATAAGAAAAATAATTGAGGATTATTTGCTTTAAATAAAATATATTTTTTTATATTTAAAATAACGTAAAAAATTAATAAACAAATATAATAAAAATAATATTATATTAAAAAAAAAATTAAAAGTTCAGTAATTTAGTATATGACTGTTAATAAAATTAAAATAAAATTTTTAAATTGTTATACATTTCTTCATTTAATCACTTAAGTTATATGAAGTACTTTATTAAAATAATTCGTTATTTAACATAAAACATAAATAATATGAACACTTATTTAAAAATCATTTATCAAAAAATTTATCCACTTTATTAAAAAATATAAAATTATATCATTATGGCAATCTAAGTATATACAATATAAAATTGTCATTAATGGTTATAATTGCAAATTAAATAATTGCTTTCCTATTATTTAAAATAAATTATATGTTAATGAAAAAAAATTTTTCATTTTAGAATTATTAATAATTTTCAATAAATTTAATATTTTTAATTTAATATTGTAAGATTCTGAATTTATGTATTTCAAATTAAAAATTTAATTATAGTTTAATATAATGACACGTTAAGATTGAGTACGCAATAAAAATTTCAATTGTATTACTTATAAATTTTAATATTTTTTATTTATAATTTATGGATCATTTAATAAAAACGTACAAATTATTTAAATTTTTACATATTTTATGAACATATTCATTTGATCTGTTCAAGTAAAATTATTGTAAATTAAAATAAAAATTAAAATTAAATAGTCGACATTTTGTGACTAGATTGATCACCTTGGATACGTCAAATTATATATTTGTAATGGTATTATAATGCGTTTAAAAATTACGAAACAGTCTAAAATATAAAATATAACTATCATTTATACAAAAAAAATTAGAGGATTTGTTAAACCAACTAAGTTTTTGTAACTTTTAATTGGTAAAAAGCTTAAATTTTACTATTTTTCATTGTTCATAATATTGTTCTTATACTTCATTGCAATTTGTTGCGAATTTGTAAGTGCCATGAAATTGTTATTATTCCCCTTTATGTATTGCATAATTACACTCGTGATTAAACATCATTAATTAAAGATTAGTTACGCATATAATTTATTAAAGCTGTATACTACTTCATTGCATATCTATAGTATTATTATTAAATAAATATATGCACACATGATTAAACATACCATGGAATTCAACAAATTTTTTTATTTATTAATTTATAGATGAGCAATCGTATAAATAAGTCATCACAGATACCATTATACACATTAAAAATATATAGATATAAATAAAGATAGCAATAACCATAGAACATAAAAATGTTAATAAGTAATTCTTTGTATTTGGTTTTATACTAAGATATTTAGAAATAAAAAATTGTTTTAAAAACATTAATTTAATTAAAAAATAAATATTATAATATTTGAAAAGTTGATAATTACAGTTTAATTTAGAATTTGAAAATATAAATGTTCCTTGGTATTATATTTTATAATAAAATTTTCAAAAGACGATAGCTTTAAAATAAAATTATTTTACATTACAGATGCAAATACAATAGTAGTATTTGTCGATAAGTTTGCTTTCCTGTGAGACTTTTTGTTCATATTCATTTTAAGTATAGATGATTCACTTAAAACGTGTTTTCATAGCTTAATCGAAATAGTTAAAAATAAAAAAGAAAAAAATTATTATTAGTCACTACAACTTCGTAATTCAGCAGTCTTAAAATGCTTAATAAGACTTGCTTGTAGTGTAATCGACATGTTAAATGCTGTTTGGGGAAAAATGGAGATTAAATAAAATGAACTGAATAAAATAATAATTATTAAAATAAAGACTATTTAAAAATCTTGAAAACAAATAAAAAATTTCGTATAAAGTTATACCTTTTAAATTTTTTCTGTATCTTTCCCTAATTTAAATGAAATTAATTAGTAATTATATGATAAGAGCAAAAATAAAATATTATAAGATAGATAAAAATATATGTTAAAACAAAATTATAATTATCTGCTAATATAAAAAAACAAATTTGTTACGAATATAATCTATGTATTAAAAATTATTTAGTTAAATAAGTACATTAACATGAACAATACAAGTAAAGGGTCTTTATAGTTAAAAACAAATCATTTAGGAATATATTTTTCTTAAATGTAAAGAAATTTTAGTCCCCCTTTTAAAAGTAAAGAAAGCATTTTGAAATCATTAAAATTATACTAATATTTGATTAATTCAATAATAGTAATTAAAATGATTAGTCTGTACATTAAAACAATTATTTATGATTTGTAAATTCCTTTTTTTGGAATTTAACTAAATTGTGTAAAATGCAGTTCTTATAGTAGAGATTTCTTTTAAATTACGTTAAAAAAAATTAATATATTAATACGTATTATATAATTTATAATATTTTAAAAAACGTTACATTATATCAGACAAATTCATTGATATAGAAGAAATACTATTAAGTTAAGTTGGTACGTTTTTGCATCTGACTTTACAGTATCAGAATTTTTTAACGTATTTACAAATATTTATTTTAGTTGTAATTAACAAAAAATTGTATTTAAATTAATTTTAGTTTTATTTGTCTTATAATAATAATATAATATTTCCTAGGAAATAAAAATAACACAATAATTGAAATATATGTGTATCATAATAAGATGTAATTGACATATAATATATTTTTTCATTTGTAAATTGAATATTTGTTTATATAATATATGAAATATAAAAATATAAAAATAAAAAAAATATTTATGTATAATTTTGTAATTTATAGTTATTACAATGATATTAATGTATCATGATTTCAATAAAGACTAAGGTGTTAATGAATTCATTAGAACTATATAACTTCTGATGGTGGATGTATTGAAGAAAAAATCAATGATTCTTTAACTTACCAATTAAATATTTATTTTAACATACTAAAAAATTTGTTTGTTAAATAAAATTAAATTTTATTATAAACTTTTGTATTAACTATTATGCTAATCGATAATTCAAACAATTTCAAATAATATTTATTAATATTATAATATCCTTTTAAAATCAATATAAAAATTAAAAAAATCCAAATAATACAAAAATTTTTAAGTACTGCTATACGTAATCTTAAAATAAAATAATGAATTTTATTTATTTCAATAAATTTAATTTTAAGAAAAATATGTCATTCTAAATTTTGTGAATATTAAGTTTTGTCAATAATAAAATAGTAGTTGTTTTCAAAGTATTATTAGTTAATGTTATTGAATATAATACAAATGTTTATAACAACTTCATAATTTATGAGTTTAACGTAATTCACAGTTAATTATTATAATTAATTGTAAGACAATAAAATAGTGCAAGATAGTGTGTTTGAATAAATATTTGTAATTAGTTAGGTAATTAAATGTTAATTTTCAAAAAATGTTTGCCTGCAAATAAAAGAAATCTTGGTATTCTAAAGTTATGTTTTATTCAATTAAATATAGGGTTTGCTCTAACCGAATTAGAACGGTAACAATGTAAATGGCTTTAAATTTACTGTATTTAGTTGTGCATTACATGCGATCACAACTAGATTTTTTTTCAAAAATTATTTATTTTAATGATTATGCATTTGCTTTTTCTAAATTGATATTCATTAATGTTTAAATTATATATAATGGATAATATTATGAGGAATGAAATATACTAGTGAAATTTAGCCTTTTTATTGGTCATTATTTTGTTATTGTTAAGTTTAGTTTGCATTAATGAAAAATCTACAGACTCCATATTTGACCTTTTTATATAAACATTGTGCATAGTTTCTCTAAAGGTTATTTTGAATGATATTTCATATTATGAAATATCCGATTGAGAGAAGATTAATCATATTTACAGTTCGCGTAGAGCTGAATTAATAACTTTTTTTTAAAAAAAAAAATTTTCAGTTCATTACAAATAGGGCCATCATAATGTACACGCATATTATAGTATGAGTGAATTTTTTCTTTCGATTATTACTTTAAGTAAAAATGCATTCAACATACAATCAAAGGAGAAAACGGTGAACTTCTCGGTAGTTTGGCCCTTGCTGTGAACTAATGAGTTTAAATGCATTCGCTCCAATCTGTCGGTTTCACGTGTGACTAAGTTGTACCTCGTGGCCGTTTGCACGGCACTCACAGTTCGCCGGTTTTCTTTCCTATATATAACTATATACATACATCTGCATGCACATATATATATATATATATATATATATATATATATACGCGCGCGCGTGTGTGTGTCGGCGCCCGCGCGCACGTGTGTGTATATATATAGCTAACGCCATTCGCTTATGTTCACAGCGTTTACTAGTAACACCAGTCAAGGCTCGCCAGGCAGTCGACTGCAAGACTTTGCGGACGTAACATCGTGGATGTAAAGGCGCATACTAGATGCGCATATACTACACAGACAGGCAGCTACGATCGTTTCGTCATTTGAAAGTCGGAGAGCGCGCCTTTCGTGCCATTCGATATGCGCTTCGCTTCATTTACGATGAAACAACTATCGCGTTAAGATTCGAGTCTGTGTGCAGGTCGAAGTTTCATGTAATTGTTCATTTTCTTATTCGCTCGGTCGTTTAATTTGGAAGATTAATTATCGGCGTAATGGAAAAATGAATATGAGGAAATTTATGCGACGGGGAAGTCCGTATATTTCCATCTAGTGTTAACTGGTCGAGGTGGATTGGAATTCGAAAAGGGTAAATATACCGAACGTCATAAGGCTTGTAGGAGCCGAAGTAGTAATCCGGGGAAGTGTACATCGAGTGCTGGAACGCGATGAGTCTGAGTAAAAGAAGTGAAGAGTTTCTTAGTAGGCAACTTGAAAAATGAGGGCGAACGGTATATCTTATATTAAATAAAAAAAATTATAGTTTAAATAAGAAATTTCATAATTATAAGAGAATTAAAAGGTTTCGTTTTAATCCCATATTTTATAGCGAGAACAGAAGTCATCTGGCATTCTATTTTTGAAATTAAATCAATAAATTTAAACTGTAATGTTTAATATTATCCGAGATAAGGCATCGAATTACAAAATTTAATTTTTGATGGAAAATTAAAAATTTTTATTTGAAATACTGCAAATATGTTCGTTTATAATTGCTTTGTTTTGTTTTCTCAGCCAAACGAATGAACTAATAGATAAGTTTATCAGATACATTATTTCTAAAAGTGAACTTGTGATCTTGGAGTAATTTTATATGTTACGCTCTTTATATTGATTTAATATCATTTTCCATATATGAAAAAAGATAATTGTAAGCATTGTAAGAAAATAAACTATTCGTTATTCTGCATAAATTGGAAAACGAATTAAAGTAATAATTTACATTAAGGTTTACATAATAATTACAATTGGACAATAAAATAGCTTTTAATTTACAAAATAAGTTTTATGAAGTGGAAGCACAATGTTGTATGGTAAAAAACAGTAGTGTAAACAGCCATTAAAATTAGGATTATAATTTAATATATCACGGTACAGTCAAGTTTTGTGCGTATACGCGAAATAAAGAACGAATTAATAGATACGAGTATGTAAATCTAAATAAAATTTTGCATCAACCTTTTAGATTATTGTAATAAAAGTAAAAATTCGTAGTAGAGTAGCAAATACATTTTCAGCAATAATGGTTTTTGTATAATTTTCCATAATGAAAAAAGTTATATAAAAACGTATTAATGAGAATCGGTACATATTTTGCCCATGAGAATTAGCAATGAACTAATGATTGCGAATTTTCGCCGATTGTTATGATGTTAACTGAAACAATGCACAAGTGAAGGTTTAAAAGTGATTGTACGTCGAAATAATTCCCGCGGAGATACGTCTGAAAAATCATTTTTTTATTATACGCTTTGTAAAGCCGATGTAAAAGACAGAAAAAGAATTGAAGGCATAAGACGTCGACGTAGGCGCGCTCGCGGTGAGTTGCTGAACGGACGGAAAATAAAAATAAAAAACAAAAACAAAACACAACGCGGCAGAATGGATATACACGGAGTGAAAAGAAAAAACAATTACGCCCGTACCAAGGTACTACTGTTATTATTTCAGAAGGGCAAAGAGACACGAGCTCTCCAGTTCTAGAGCATAGACTGAAATTTGCCCCAATCACCCCTCAAACAACCGTCCTTCCCCTTCCTGCAAACATTTTCCGAAGTATACCCGCCACTTCTCTCTCTCTCTCTCTCTCTCTCTCTCTCTCTCTCTCTCTCTCTTCACGCACAAACACACGTACACATATAATGCCTCACCCTACTGACTATTAAGTACTAGAAGTGGCTGAAGGGATTTGCGAGCGCATGGTAGGTTTAGGGGGCAATCTTTTCGGGCGCGTGTGTGCGTGCGTTGGCCAGGCCGAGAGAGAAAGAGATAAAGAGAAATCGATGAGGGTGCGTGTGCGGGTTTCGCGTGTGAGGCGTGCCGAGCCGCCACCAATGGATCGAGATTCGGGGAGGAGAAGGTAGTCACGCAGGACGCACGCGACGATTTCGCTTACACGTGTCAAAGGCGTCGGTGCATGCACGTACGTCGGCAAAGCGCGGAATCGTTTTTAATCGTGCGTTTGCCTAATTGTGTGAGGTAGCGGTTACATTTTGAATATCATTCGAATTAATTGAGAAGGAGCGAGGAACTGCTTGGAGGTACGCTGTGTATTAATACATGCAGTCGGCGGCAAACGAGTCATATACGTCGTCGAGTGATCAACGGAATTCTGTGACAGATCTTAGTACTCTAGTGGAGTTGACGGTAATGCAAAATCGTATTGCGATGGTATGTAAATGTGCGTGCTGCGAATTATTGTGAAGTATATGGATAAAGTCTTAGAGCTGCACAGATCGTTACTTTCAAGGACTTCTACGTTGCAGAGCGTAATCATGGTTACAGGTGAGGTTCTTTTCAAGACAATTCAACAAGTTAACTTTCAACATTCCAATAGCAAGTGTACTAACTTTCTTCCTCTCATAAAAAATATTAATAAGTATTGCAAGTTTTATTTTCCAATTTGCTAATACGCTAGTTTTAAAATGTTTGTACAAAATTTCGTTTACAATCTTTTTTTTATGTTTAAAACTGCGTGTGTTGGACGCGCGGGCGTAGGCGTATTTGTGCTCCAGCGTGTGCAATGTAAATTAATTACTTAATTTTTTATTTATTATTAATGATCGCTAATTAATTTATGTATTTATTAATTTCTAAAATTTCTAAAATATCTTAAAAAATTCAGCCACGTTATTTTTCATATAATTTTGTAGATTTTTACCACTATGAGTATTTAACCATATATATCATTCGTTGGATAGCAAATTATTTTGTAAAAGGTTAAATTTCCACATATATTTTAATTATTTTTATTTGGAATGACATTAAAATAAACAAATTAGATATTAAAAAATATTTTATAAAGAATCTATATATATATTTATACCTATATATGCGTGTCCAAAGGGATATATATTATATTTTTTTAGTAGATGTATATGATTAACTGAAATAAGGAGATATATTTCTGATTTATAAAATATTAAAAATGTTATCAATCATAAAAATAGTATACTCTGTAAGTGCGAAATTTTATAAACAAGATTTGATGACATATTTAATTTCACAATAGACGTTTTTATATAAAACATGCAATGGAAATATACTTCCATCAATTTTTTATATCTTATTATTGTTTTATGCTTATCAACTAAAGCAAATTTTAATTAAAAATGTTATAAAGCTTTTGCTTTTATAAAAAGTTTCATTATTTTCAATTGAATTTTTAAATATTTTATAATAATTAAATCATCAATTCAAAATCGAAATTATAATAAATTATTCAATAAAATTAATCATAATTTTCATGTTATTGTTGTGTTATTGTCATTCTATTTTAGCATTATTTTTAATTAATAAATTATAATAATGAAATGGAACGCCATTGTATTTGGATTTAAAATTTCATTTATGTAAACGTTTCAATTATTACACAGTATGCTAGAATTCTAAATTATTTCCATAATTAAAGATTATAGATTTATAGAAGTTTCTTGACTTTAATTTAATGTAGTTTTCGCATTAAAAAAATTTTGATTATCAAATATGAAAAATAAAATGAATTTCATTCGTTAAAGTTCCAGAAAAGGAAAGTAGAAGATAATCGAGTTCTTATATCATTACTATATATACTGTTTTATAGCATAAAGCATAAAGGAAAATAAAATACTATACAACCTAACGGATAATTTGTTGCTATTAGTTGACCATAAATATTATTTATAATGATTTATTCATTCACTTTTATAATTGGTTTAGAAAATAAAATAAATATTTAAAGAAAAATTGTTTCTTTAACAAATAAATGAATAAAATATTCACTTGATATGTGATGTTCCGTACTTTCGTAATTTTATATTAAGTCGTATTTTCATTTCATTGATCCTAATGAATTCTTTTATTTTATTAATATATGGATTACTACTAAAAATTTAATTCAATGATTTTTTAATTAAAAACAACTGATTAAGATTTGAATATGATGGAAGTTTAGATATAATAAAAAGAATAAAATTAAAAAGTTTGTATAATTTTCAAAAGTATATTTATTATTATCATTAGGTAATAATCTTAACATATTTCTTAAATAATTGGTAAGTAAATTATTGTTAATAATTTGGTCTACTACTCTTCATGTGTTCAAAAACATACACTGTATAAACAAAGCCTAATTCAGAGTTTAAATTAACGACTCATAAAGAAAATTAAAGAAATTTCATAACATAATATATTTAAAAAGAAATTGATAGCAACAGTTAAGACCGATAAGAAACAAGCATTCACTGTTAAACTATTTGTTATAATGCATTTTATATACGTTAAATCGTATTGTATTATAAATTATATATCTAAGCTATTGTAAAGTAGATACTCAAAAGCTGGAAGCAATATGTTGAGTGTAAATCTTTACAATATAACTACCTTCCATTTTGATTTTAAATTTCTATTCAATTAATTTTACATGGTCAAATGAAATTCCTATTTTTATTCTATAAATAATTTGATTATAATCTATAAATAATTTATATCAATAAATACAATTAAAGTTTCATTAATTTTCATAAATCCGAAAAAGAATTTCTTAGTTCTTTGATATTAATTAATATAAATTAAAATTTGTGAAAATTAATTATATTATAAATTATGAAACCAACAATTCAGAACATTAAATAATTTATTCAAAATAAAAGAATACGTACAGACGAATTTCTAGATATGCACTGATCTAGTTTTCTTACTTAAGTGATTTGTTTTAAATGGGTAAAACTTTTAAAATACTATGATTTATTTCATCAATCTAATTTATAATATACATAAAATTTAAATTAAATTTTCTCGATCAAGATATACAACGATATCATTTTGATTTTCACGGCTTCTCCAGTTTTTTCCAATGTAGTACTCTACATAAGAATAATAAAACGGTATCTTTTTACGCCGCTAAGACGAAGTGTTGAAATATGAGTTGAGGCTTAACTCACCCCCAGTACTGTTAGCCTTAAAAGTAGAAGTTTCGGTACCTACTATGTATTCCGAGAAAATAATACAAGCATTGCGAAAGTACGCGTGCGTCGAGTGTAATAATAAAGACCCAAAATGTATATGCAATTGATTACAAGTAACTTTATGTATTACGTCGTATAAAAAGTATTTCAATACAATAATTATGAAATAATACATATTAATAAAATAATAATTAATATATGTTTTTAGTTTTTTATAACTTTATAAAATTAATTTTTTTTCAATTTGAGAAATAGCGCATTTCATTATATATATATTAAGAATTCAGTATAATATAAATATGTATTTTCATTAATACATAAATTTAATATGCCACAAATTATTAATACATAGTAGTACATAAAATTCTGGTAATATTTTGTACGTTACATTGTTCGTTTATGATGTTGTCTCGCTTTAAACAAAATATCTTCAATAGCTTTTAAAGTGTTAAAATGTATCTATCCATATTTGCATCAAGTTGGTCTAGTTTTCTCATAAATCTTTCATTTTCTCTACGTTTAGCAAACATATATAATAATAATTTATAAACTATTATTTATTAAATTTTACATTAAAAATAATTAGAGAATTAATAAATTTTAAATATTTTAATATATTTGTTTAAAGATTCAAGTGAGTTCTTTTATAAATTAAAATTTTTGTATTCCAAATTATAATATATATAATTTAAGTACTTTAATAATTATATTAAATTATATTTAATTAAAGTTTAAATAAAGTATAGTAAAAAATAGTATTATTGAAAAAATACGTAATTTATAGAAGTCTATCATTATTTTCACTTACATTCATTATTATACATTTTTAGATTTTACGTATACGCTATTAATGGAATTAAAGGCAATTAAATTAATAAATCAAAGAATCAATTGATCCTTTATATTATAATTTGTATTTACATTATAAGAAATATTTAATACTTTAAAATGATTGTTTCTAAATATAGAAGTATTTGTGAATTAAAATATGTATTTAAATGTAATTGTTTTTTAATAAAACACAAATTATTTTTTCCATAGCTACATCTTTATTAAAATGTATTGAATCATTTTCTTATATTTATATTTATAAGTAATTTTAATTATATTACGTACTGAAATTCATTTAATATACAATTAATTTTTGTTTTATTATATGAAATAAATTTTTGAATACAAGTTGATATGAAAACAGAATGCTAAGCATGAATAAGTCGCATATAAATGTGTGGACGCAAATAAATAAACATCTGCAAAACCTTGAAATCAATGATGGGCACGGAAAATAACTTGATTGTATCTTTTAAACGTTCAATACAAATTTCTATAATCGTCAGAAAAACTTTTTCTGTAATACTGATAGATTGAATTCAAATGATTCCTGGCTTAAATTGTAATTATTTATCTCTTTTAATTCTACTGTCTAATATGTGACCTTAAATATTCTCATAGCGATTCGGGAAGTTTGTGAACCTACTTCCATAATGTAAATCTGTAAATGAGCAGAAAACGTATTTCGGTGTAGGTTAAATAGACACTATTCTGTACATATTCTTAGTGTAATAAGGAGCTCTAGGGTTTTTACGGTTTTCCTGTGCATGTGTTATTTATGTGTAATTATAGGTTGTACAGAACGTTGTGCCAGTAAATATGTATTAGAAGTCTGAAAGGAAGTCGACGAACAATCCAATGGTATAAGCCACAAAGAACAATTAGTGAAGGCGCATAGTGACATATAAATTGAGAGAAAGGTGATAAAGTAAATATAAAAACGTTATAGTGAGATAGTCGACTTTAAATAAGATTCAAAGTTCTATAAAAATAATTCTTTAAAAAATTGATTAAATTAAAAATCTATTTCGAAATAATTAATTTAATATTTATTCCAATTTACAATTTTTGTAAAAAAATTATTATTATACTGTAAATAAAATAATAAATATTAAACTTATGATTGTTTAAAAAAATATTATAAATATTTAACGAACATTCTGAAAGCTAATTAGATTTTATAAATTCAATTTGTTAAGACGTATGCGTCATAATTAGTTATACATTATGATTATATATATTTAAATTCTCAAAATATGTTTATCAATTAATATATTCAGTTATTTAAAGTAGTAAATAAAAGGGAAGCATCCCTACTTTCTCATTTATAAATTAAAAATTGATAAAAAAAACTAAATATAAATATTTCAAAAGCAATGTAAAATGGTTATGGTAAAAGTAAGATATTAATGTAAATAATGTACAATAAGTATGGAGTGTTTAAAAATGTAAAGCTGTAACAATTTAAAACATAAAAAAAATAAAAAATAAAAATTCAAATGGACTAATGAAAGAAAAAAGTTTTTTTACAAATGGAGGAAAAGATTGTTTAAACTTTTTCATTATTCATTCTGAAAAATAAATATGAAATTGTAATTAAAGAATAAATACTACAAGTATTTTTCAGAAATAAATGTACAGAAAACATAAAAGCTTAAATACAAAAATAAGAAATAAACAAAAATGTAGGAATTTCAAAGAAAATTCTGCTATAAACAAAGGTCTTACACATCCGGATTTCCTGGATATTTTTTTCGAGCATTGTTATTTTAAATTTCTTTAGAATTTCCACACTTACTTTGTACTTTCTGCAGTAGTTTTGCAATTTGTTACCGAGGTATTTAATTTAAAAAAGTATTTTTACAAAGATACCCATTGAAAAAAATTCATTATTATACAGGTTTAAATATTTTAATGAAAAATCACTGGTAATAGACTTTATATATATTAATAATTTAATAAAATATATTTACATCATTAACAATCTAAACAAAAATTACGTTTTTTATTTAATAGACAATTTATAGTTTACTGAGTTAATTAAATAGTTTTACAAAATTAAATAAATAAAACAAATACCAAGTAATATAGAATATATTTAATATAATATTAAATTGTGTAATTGATTCAAATATTACATATAATTTATAACAAAAAAAAAATTATTCTAAAATATATTCATATTCAAGGTATAGAATATAAAAACAATCTTTCACAAAATTATTATTTAAAATTAAAAATTTATACAAGAAAAGCATATAAATGAGGTTACAGCTGTTGCGTAAATTAACTATATTGAAAATATTATTATATTAAAAAAACAGTTTTTATAATCCTAATATTTAAATATAATACAGAATAAAATGGATGCGTAAGTTAATTAATTTTAGAATATTTACTTTTTGAAATACGAATTTATAATATATATTTTTATATTATGAAAAAATTTTTTTGTTCCTTATTTTTATAATAATTCTAACAAGATTATGTTATGTTTTCATGAAAACAAAATAAAATATTCAATTTTTTCACAATATATTAGCTAGACTGAAAATTTTTAATATTTTGTATTATTGCTTCAATTGTAATTGTACTTCAAGTTCATATTTAAATTTTATAATATTTGATAATTGTATAATTTTATATATGATTTAATTGTACATCTTTGCTATTGATATGATATGAAAAAACTTATTTTATGCAACTCCAATAAATAATGATATTGATTGTTTATTAATTTTTTAATTAGTATTGATACTTATGATATACTTTTTAAACGAAAAAACATTTTATATTGCTTTCTAAGCGCAACGGTTTTGTTGATGTGAATACAGTTTTGATTGTATTTTATAAGTAATAAATGTTTTAAAATAATTGATCTACATTTTAAATTAAAAATAATAAAAATTACGACATTTGAATATTTACAGCATTCATAATCTCTTATAACCATACTCCAAACTGTTCTCATAATTTATATTAAGAAATTTTTATTATTTGTAAATCATTGAGAATATTGCAAATTAATTAACTTTAAAAATAACCACGACTTATAATTATTATATAATTTTTATGTATTAATTATAATTTATATAAATTGCAAATATCTGTTTTATGATTACCTATTTTGTTTCTTTTTCTAAAAATAAAATATAATTATCTTATTTGCATTAAAATTTTTGTTAGAGATCTGTATATCTTTAGTTTATAAAAATGATGTGTATTTTAATAGATATATCAATAAATACTGTTAATATAACCAGTTACTAATCAGAATTCTTATGTTAATAGTTTCAGGGGATTAGTATTATTTTTCTATCCTCGTACGTAATAAAAATATTTTCCGTAGATAGTTATGAAATCATTATCCATCAAATAATTAAGCTTTATCTTTTTTTTTTAATATGATTGTTAATTCCTTATTTTGAAGAATTTTGAGAAATATGAAAATGTCACAAAAGAAAAAAGACTTATATATTAAATTTTGATATCTCTTTCTTACACACAAGAACGAAAGCATACTCGGTGCGCGCATACTAGGTTGTTTGTCAGCGCGTATACTTAAAATACTATTAAGTATAAATAGTACTCTGTGCTCTATAATTGTGTCAATAACATAAACAATAGAAATTATATGAAAGTAGAATAGCATAGCGCATCCTATTGATATTGGTAAAGAATTACCTTGTATCATATGTCTAGATACAAATATTTTTGCGTACCAAATTTTTAATGCACTTGGTTATTGTTATTGAACAATTGTTGAATTAATTGTTAAATAGTTATTTATTCGGTTAATAATAACAGTTCTCTATTTATTAATATATAAATGAGTTTAATGTTGCCTATTTAAATCATTAAAAATTTATGTAAATTATTTTAATTTATTCTAGAGCGTTTGTCTCTCTTGTATGTGCACATACGTAACAGAGATATGCGTAAAAGAGAAAATTTCGTTTATAATGCATAACTTTCATAAATCGATCTATCATTAAGTATTGTTGTACTATGATCTCTTATCAGTCTGACGTAAAATAAATTTTAGTGACAATTATCATTAATTTTACTGAATAACTTTATAGAAATCAAAGACTAATAGCTGTTTGTGAGTTCCGCAGGCTAAATACAAATACAGAAGAGTGGACCATCAAAATTCATAAAACTCATCCTTTACTTAACACTTTTTATAATATTTTCGAATATTTGCGCATAATATTGATAGGTAATTTACTAAGTTAATGAATTATATATAATTAAAAATAATGTGTTCCCAGTCTCATTCTCATTTTTTATGACATTTAATGTCACATAAAAAGAGAGGAAGAATGTATTATATAATTAAATTTATGTAGAGTTAATTAACAAGAACAGAAAATTATCTTAAAACTATGAAAGCTATTTAAAAATTGAATATAACTTAACATTTTCATGAAACCCTTTAATATAAAGTAAAACCACAAAATAAATATATTCATAAAAAACATTTTTTACAATTATTCTTATAATAACTTTAATAAATAAATGAAATAATGTATAAAATAATATAATAACAAATGTCTACTATTGTAATAATAATAAATTAAAAAGTATTGTATACCATTATTAGATAAAATAAATATGGACCTTATTTATTTTTGAAAGTGTATAAAAAATCATCAATAAAAAAGTATTAGTAATGACTACAAATTATTTTAAGAAACTTTTTTGAGTAAAAGTTAAACATTTCTCACTATATGTAAAAACTGATATTGTATATTAAAATTGTCCTACAATAATAATATAAATTTTTTTTAGTATAATTTTTGTTGTAATTTTGATGTATATAAATATTTATTTGTTAATTAATTATTTCATTTGTTTGTGCTTTATTTTTATAGAGTTAATGAATAAACTAAATTATGTTTGGCCCTGTCGCGTATATAATTTTTAATAATTTTATAAAAATGTTGAAGGAATTTTGAAGAATATATAAAGAAAATATATTATGTTCGGTTTATCATAAATATGTGTACAATTTTTTTTTAATTTTGTAAAATTCTGTATTTATTAAATAAATCTATTTGACATTAACTGAGTTTTCCACGACGAAGTGAAATATTAGTCGAATATTAATAGCAAGATTGATTTTCTTGATTTTTGGAGTTCTGTTTTTGTGTATTTCCTAATACATATGTCTTTTTAAGATTAGATAAGAAAAAGAGTCACTATCGCATAATTGTAATAGCACCGCGATACTAAAGAAAAAGCGTAAGCGCCCAGAATTTATCTCATAACCAAATCTTTTTTTAACTTCGGTGTATCTTCAATTCGTTTTTCTTTATAATTCGTACAAATTCGTGTCGTTTCTGATTCGATCCATGATTGGTGGTAGCTATCATTTTATTCTGTTTTAAAATTTATAGAAAAATTAATTTTAAAATGTATAGTAGTGATAATCTATAAATTTTACATAAAAATTTGGCAGCACGATAATGAAGAATGAAAGAATGAATTGTGTTATTCACGTTTGTAGCCAATTACGTGTAAGTCAACAATGTGTCTTCTATTCAAAAAAATATAACTAATACTTATTATGTAAGCCGTTTTGATAATTACATTGCATGCTTAATATGTTTTTTTATTGAATTTAAAGAATTATTTAATTATTAAATAATTTATTCCTTATGTATTCAGGACAGTATAATTTTATAAAATAAATATACAAATTTGTATTTCTGAATAACTTGATACTTGTTAATTAATTTAAAAATTCCTTAATTTTTGTTTTTAAATGCTATATTTGTATTTAAATTAATAACAGTATCCGAATAAAATATATTAGTATTTTATTTATTTATGTTGCTTACATCGAAATTATAAAACTAAGCGAAGAATTTATAATAGATATTTATATTTATTATTTTTACATCGAACAATGTTTATATTTTTTTATATTATCACTTGCACTGCATATGATGATTAAAAAAATATTTTATTTGAATTTAATTGTTTATTGCACAAATAAAGCAATCACTATAAAAATTACATATATTTCTGAATTGTTATTGCTAAATTATAAGAACGATAAAATAATGTCTCTCAATAATAAATATTAAGTAACAATAAAATTGTTTCTCTGTTGTAAACGGAATATAAATGATGTAAGACTTCATTATGATGATGACATTAGTAAATCGATAAAAGCAAAATTTTGTAATTTTACGTTCGGAATTTAAAATTCTATCGAATATAATTTACAATGTTATTTATTGAGATAAACTCATTTATTTTTTAATATAATTTCTGTAAGACTGACTATTAATAAAGTATTAATTCTATTACCGTATATAGCTTCACTCGATACTATTTTAAGTTCGTATATAATTTAAATAGTTCAAATTTAAATCTTTAATATTTAAAAAAATATTACTTGAGTATAATTCAATATACAACAAGATATAATCAAATTTTCGGAAAAAAATATTTTCTAGTATGAATTTGAAATCGTTGTTTGAGTTAATTTTCTTTAAAAATTTTTCAACCTTTTCAAAATATACATATTCGATAAATTAAAAAACACATTTAATTAATATACACAGCAAAATTAACCATTCTTAACCAAATTCAAGTTTAAAACCCATCTCTAACGAGGAATGAACATTTATACGTTAGTAATTTTTAAATTAAATTTAAAATTATTCAGTGAGTCTCATTTGTTACCAAAATTAAAAAATGATATCTTATTATTTATTATTAGTTTCATGTTATTTTTCAATAAGAGAACGAAATAGACACTTAACTCAAAGTTTTTATTTTATTCATTCGTTGAAATAGAAAATAAAATGCACTCATTTAAGAAATGTGCAATTAAAGTCCAAATATATTGGTTCTTAGAAATTCACAAAATCTTAATATAAAGTTCGAGAATGAAAATGAATATCAATAAAAGTACTGTTATTTGAAAGACACGATGGTAAAATATTTATCTATTTTTGTGCAAGAACTTATCCAAAAGAATTTCTGAATCATGAACTTGAAATAATTTACTAATTAATTTAATTTTGTACGTCATAATAAGTTCAAAAATAAAAACAAACTGTTTAAAGACAAGTTAAGATACATTATTACCTCATGCTACAACTACAAATTGTAATCCGCAACATTATTGCATATAGCTCAGATTTTATCCTAGCACGTCATTGAGTGCCAATAACCTTAAACCTCGATTGCGCATGTCCCAAATTGATGCACTATCTACTTTCCCTTGGTGCAACATGCTACTGCATAAAGCGCTTAAGGACTCCAC
Organism: Ceratosolen corneri; assembly: GCA_030522565.1. Taxonomy (NCBI): domain Eukaryota; kingdom Metazoa; phylum Arthropoda; class Insecta; order Hymenoptera; family Agaonidae; genus Ceratosolen; species Ceratosolen corneri. Next base: position 36,081 of record JAPYYT010000052.1, on the reverse strand, counting down.
TTTCTGTGCACATCACTTCACAGGTATGTAGCGTAACCGCTACGCTATTTTCAAGTACGACAGTGTGTCAATTATATTGAAATATCAGAATACAAATTATCTAGATAAACATTTTTTATTTCGTTTTTATTAAAATTTTACAAATATGCAAGTGGATGATTAGAGGCTATCATGGGTCAATCGATCGTTAGACTTATAATTTAATTTAAGAGTACGAATAAATTTTATCAGTTAAGTGACAAATAAATACATAAGTTGAATATAATACCAATAGTATTTTATTTTTTCAAGGTGTGAATATATAAATATTTATTTACCTCATCCTTGCATACACCTTATATGATAAATATTATGTTTGCTTCATAGATATTAACAGATAGAGTAGAAATTAATATTTTTACAAAATCTATTTCGAGAAATTAAGATAAAATTAAATTATGCTATATCAAAGAATATTTTTTTATCGTCTTACACACATTAAAAATTAATAACTTATAATATTATTTTAAACAGTTAATTTAGTAATTTTAACTAATTCTTTGGTTAATTAAAATAAATATAAATAATTTATCAATTAATGGACAAAGTATATTGTAAGTTTTATTTCATTTCTTTACTTGTGACATAATAGGTATAATTGATCAAATTAATTATTTTATATGGAATTATAGAAAATCTAACGACCAAACGGTACATCTTAATACTGTACCAATTTCCCTTCATACTATAATATTTTAGACATTTCTTTCACAATTGTGGTAATCATGGGAATGCCGAAGCAGGCTATGCGGGCGATAAGGAGAGGGGAGCAAGTGAGTGTACGGCAACTAGAACAGATTGCAAGCATACAAGTGAGAATGAGAAAGAGAAATAAAATAAATAATGGAAAGTGATCAGTCAGCGGTTGGGAAGTATTAGTTCCATGCAAGTTATTATTAGATCCATGTTAGGACGCGAAATGAAAAATTTCAGTTTTTTAAGAAAAACCAAGTTTAATGCCACACCCTTTTGTTTAACGTTCATGAAATAATTGTATATTGCTGAAAGTTGTAAATGAAGTTACAAATCCAGTAACTTTGCAGTCATAATTCAATAGTAATAATATCAAGAAAATAAAAAAAATGTTGGAAAAATGGATTACTCGAAACAAACTATTTACATATTGTAAAAACGATAAGGTTGGAATTTAAAAAAATTAATGTGAAAAACTACGATTTAAATAGTTCTGATGAACTATTATATTATTATTGTTAATACATCTACTTACTTTATGAATGAGTTTAAAACTCTCAAATAATGTATTTTACTTCAAACGTGACTAATTAGATATTTTTATCAACGATACATACAAAATTCATTTTATATTTATATGAGTAAATTTATTTATAATATATTTATATTATATTTGCAATAAAAAATGATCATGTAAATATAGGTGTAATTTGAAAGCCTTAAATAAAAAATATAAGAGTATTGAATATTTTGGATTTTAAAATGTGTTTACCAATTTGTATTTTTTAATACAAGCTTATATTCGATTATTATTAAAATATTGAATTAAAATGGTTTATTTCTTTCAATAACAACATAAAATATAAGAAAACAATAACGAGAAAAAATATGTAAATATTTTGTTTAATGATTCTACACTGATTTGTTTCAAAGATAATCTTTAAATGTGGTTTAATTAAGTAGAAGGTAAAATGCCTTGAAGAATATTTAGAATACAATAAAAAATTCTATTATTTTATGTTCTACATTTTTATTTTATTGAATATATAATTTATTAATATAATATTGTTATATATAACATTAATATTAATTATAATATATTTTAATAAATTTTATACTTAGGATTCTGACAAAATAAAATTTTTTTCCTTAAAGAAGTAGGCCAATTAATTAAATTTTATACATAAACATTTTATTTATAATTTATTATTTATTTTGCCGTGTAATAAATTTTTCGAAATTAATTAAAATAATCCGACTGTTTTTCAAGAGCTTTCATAATAAATATTTATGTTATATTTAAAAAATAATATTTAACCATTTTATATTTTAATATACTTATTTTACTAATATTTTCAATCTTAATGTTTAGATTTAGACAATGAATTTAATTTTTTAAGTATTCTATTAATTTACTAAATTCATTTTCCTAATTTTAACTATATTTTATACTTTTCAGTAATAAGTTATATATGGTCTCACAGAAATAATCATTTTAGTAAATCATTGACTAGAATAATTTGTAAGTTTTACTGATAATACAAGTGGTTGTTATCAATTTTCCTTAAATATTTTGTTATTTTTACATACGAGATTTATGCTTTGAATTTATTATCAACTTCATCATAAATATATTCTAAGAGAGAAGTGTTTAATTATGTAGTTGCTGATTTAACATGTTATTAGTAATATTTTTCAATTTTTACTTTCCTACCTAATAATAATTAATTTAATATATTGAACATAATTCTCGTATTTAGGTATTATATTTCTGATAAATTTATTTTATTTTATTTATACAATAAGTAACAATACAATAAAATTTATATTGTACGGAATATATATAATAATGTAATATATCAGTACGGTTAAATATAATTTGGTAAGTAATAACAACATATTTTAATATTATGAAAATACCAAGATGGTAATTATATTATTAATATGATATTCGTAATTGTTGTTAATATTTATTAATATTTAAAACAGTACAAATAATTTTTGTATTACCAAGATTTTAGCTTTTCATAATAAGAATTACAGCAAGTTTATTTTTTAATAATAAAATGAATTTGAATAACTAAAAAAATTAATATGTTAAATAATTATTATTGATATATAAATTCTTTAAATACTATAATATTAAAATTATAAATTCAACTAATAATGATTTTAAAATGTTCTGTGTTTAATGATAATTAACATATATTATTACAAAACGTAAATTTGTTTAATAAATTTAATTAATTTTATGCATTATACATTTTTGTTTTGTTGAAATATTTTAAATGAGGATTATTAACAAAATGTTAAAACCATTAGCCATTTATTTAAATATGTTTATTTAATAGTAGTATTAAAACATTAAATTTTATTATTTATAATTATATTTATAATATTAGGTAAAATAAAAATTCTATATTAATATTAAAAAATTCTTTATTAATTTAAGTGGCTTTCATGATCAAATTATTGTAAAAATGTGATAAATAATGGTAGTACTATTATAGTATAGTTAAATATAGTGCAAATTTATAAATATAATTATTTAAAAGTTATTTTAAAACATTATTGCATAAACAATACATCTTCAAAATTTGATGAATTACATATGTAAATTTTTTTACTTTTAGTAAAACTGATTGGTACAATCATAAACCAAAGAAAATTCAGATGATGTTTATTTATAAAGTAATATAAAACTACATTTTATTATGTAATTGGAGGGTTTAACTATTATATTTAGTTTGGTAATGATTAGTACTTATTGATTAGTAGTGAATAATTATGAAAGAAATTGTGAAATTATTAATAATAAAAGTAATTAAAATTAGTAAAATTAGAAAACTAATTTTTACATATAGTCGCGTATGAAGAATTTTGAACTGAGGAAAGGTTTAATGCTCAAATGTTTAAAAATAAAACACTATATAAGGAAGCTTAATAAAACATAGGGTTAGAAAAAGCAAGATGAATCAATTATAAAGGTAACTGTTACAACGTATATAATGAAGAAGTATAGCATGTATATAATGAAAAAGTATAAATGCTAGATTGACATGAAGAAATAAAGATTACTTACCTTAAAAATATACCGATAAAATTAAAATTTTATTTCATGATTGTATTAATAATGAGAATAATGAAACATAAATTAAAAATATTCAAATGAAACCATTTTAAGAATAAAAAATTTATTAAAAATTATTTTAGTTGATAAAAATATATATGTTTAATTTATAAAAAATACCTTTAAAACATGATACATCAAAGTTGGTAATATGCGTGGTTTGCATATTCGAAAATTAATCACATTTTACTATTTCAAATTTCCCTAAAAATTGATATATTCATATTATAGACTATACCGATAAAAATATTTTTTCATTATTATTATAAATCAATCGTTATACTTAAATATACAATGAAAGATTGAATCACAACTTAGTACTTTGTATTTAATAATTTTTCTTCATTTATTTGATATAATAATTTCCACAGATATGTATGGATTTTATTTTATACATTTATAATATTTTAAAATAACAATGTCGAAAAAACGTTAAAATATTAACATTAAATTCAGATTTTCATTTCTTTTACTTAACTTAACTTTTTTTAATATAAATTTTAAATATTTTATTAATAAATAGTAAGGTTTTTATTTTATATTTTCTTTCATTTTAAATAAATTATTTACCCAAACAATTCATTAAAAGTTATGTTGTTAAAATTTATATTATAATTCATAAAAATGTATTACATATAAATTCTTCTATATATTATGTTATTTTATAATTTTTTAAATAATGATAGTTATGATGTGACTTATAAAATATTTATTATTATGAACAATAAGGCCGAATACATGTTTGAGTTCATTAGATAAAGTTTTAAATAAAAGTCATTTTACATTAATTTATATAAATTTTAATAACAATAATACAAATATTTAAATATAAGGATTAAACAATATAAGAAAACAATTTACAGGTTATTGTTTTTGAACATTATAATTATTCGTACGAGTTTAAGAAAATTTATAATATAATTTCACATTCTCCATATTATCGGTTTTCTCAATTATAATTTGCTTTTTATATATTAATGTTGGTATAAGAATCATTTACTATATTTTATTCTTACAATTTTTAGTTTTAGTTTTAGTTATATTTTTGCGCCTATAGATAAATAAATATATATAAATATATATATATATATATTGAAAGACTTTTTGCATTTCAAAGTAACATATCATTAGTTAACAAATATTAATTAAAAAATTACTGTTTTTATAATAAAAATAAAGTTAAATAATGCTTGAAAAAACTAATTCAACAATACTTATCTACTATACATTTTTATATTTATATTATCCAGATATATGAAAGGGAGAAAGAGAAAAGAAAAAAGAAACAGAATTTTCAAAAATTAAAAATGAAGAAATTTACTTAAAATGATTGGTTGTCTGCTTGAAAGCAATCCAGTGGGATGTTTCTACGCAGTTTCACTCTGTCTTCGCTTGAGTTAAATCTATAAATGCATGGCTATATATTTGTTTTTTCAAGTTAGATACGAAAGTTGCCCGTTTGTAGAATCACGGATTTATACTTACATACTTTTAATATATAGTTTAAACATTCAGATCGGTTTGGTGATCGTTATATCGTTATATTATGATTATAAATATATAACTCTGAGTTCTATTTATGTATATATATTTATTTATTTACACCATACTTTAATAAAAAAAAAAGAAATCATTTCAACAAAATTTAAATACGTTCTTCATTAGTCTAATCAGACGTAGAAATACGTACAAATTTATAGATACATTTGGTCAATGTATCTAGTATAAAACTTTCGAAATATATTTTTATTCAAATCAAGAATTATTTTTTACTGTGCCCTTATAATTTTTTTAATTTCTAATCTGATTTTATGATATGAAAGGACTACGGGAGACAAATAAACTGTTTTAATGTAAATTTCAAAATTATTTTCATTATTATAATTGTTCGTTGGCATACTACTTAATTATTATTACATTACTATTTTTATCTTTGATTTTAATCAATGAAAAATACTTATAAGAAAACTAATTCAATAAAAACTTTATAAAATATAAGAATTGTAAATTCAACAAATTAATCGTTTTAAATAAAAATACAGATAAATACCCCACCCCACTTCACCAGAACATTAACATAGCATTATTGTATTATACTGATTTTTAGAAAAAATTAATTAGATCTTGTTTTTATAATAAATAAACTAGATTTTGTCAAACTTTGCTTCATTTTTCATGTGATATTTATGTTAAATTAAAAAACGAAAGTTATTAGTATGCATTTTGATTTTCTTTTTAATTCACTTAATTTGTAACTGTGAATTATATAATAATATTGTTAGAAAATAATTTTTTATTTAGCATATTTTAGATTCATCAAAATATTTAAATACAATTTTGAAATTTGAAAATTATTATTAGTTCACTTAATTTAAAAATCATCTTCATTCATTTTGAAAAAACTATTTCAACGATTAATGTATAGTTTTTAAGACTATGAATATCTAAATGAAAATATTTTTTATCTATAATATATTAGTAATTATTAAAGATGGTATAATTGAAGAAAGCATTTTAAAACCTTAAATTTTTAATGCTTAGTATTTCTAAATGTTTAGTATATCTTTTATAATCTTGTACAATAAAATATTATATACATTTTTATATGCATATATCTATGTATCTAACGAATAAAATAATTGTTTTACTGTGAAATAATATCATGTCAGAGAATAAGAAAATACAAGTTTGAAAATTCTTTAAAAAATGGTGAAAAACTCTGGAAATACATAGAAAGTAAAAAGGACATGCTTAATAAATAATAAAATAAAGGAGAAAAGTTCAAATGTATTCCAAAATTATTTGCATGCAAGAAATTTGTAAAGTTCTCTTCACAATAATTAGAACTATGTTAACAAATATAACTATGTTAACAATTGCAACTATATATTTTTTAATTAATATTGGTACACTAACTTCAAAAGGAGCTGACAAAAATGTTGTATAATCTTGTTGATAAAAATAACTAAAAATATACGACGAAAGACGAAAGAAAATAACTCCTAAAATAAAAAGATACAAGGATGAAAATAAAGAGCTACAACGTAAGACTATCTTTTTATGATTTGAATATAATTTTTGGTTCAATAGTAGTCAAAATATAAAGATTGATACTTAGAAATGATAATATTAAATAAAGTTCTTTCTGGTTGTTTTGTATTTTATCTATAAGTTAAAAATAACATTTTGACCTTTTAGTTTAGAGTAATGTAATTTTATGATGAGTATAGAATTGAGAAATCAAATTCATAATCACTGAATAAGACTTTATTTTAACATTATACAGTTTCTAAAGATTTAATGTAATTATTTTTATTAATTGTTTAAATATTTTTTTTATTAATTTAAAATAAAAATATTAGTAAGTAATCTACCCTGTATTGTGTACGCATGAATGGAATTCATTTATATATTTTTTTTTGACAATCGTCTTTTATCGATTTCCTACAGGTATACGATACAACCAAAGCGATTATAATAAAATATCGTAAAATGGATGACGTTATTTTTGACATTTAAAAAAGTTTCGCGAAGTAAAGTAATGTTTAATACTTTAATCAAACTTTTTTGACTTCATAGCTCATACTATATAAATATGTTTAATATAGCTATTCTTTAAGTCAGCCTATTCATTTGTTTGCGCGTATTGACACCTAATCCCGCTGGAAATTCGATATGAGTTGAGATACCATCGATAGCGGGAACTGCTCACGTAGTGTAAAGAGAAGCAATGCGTGGGCGTTTCACACGACATATCGAATTTATTGTGCGACACATCACTATGAGTCTTCTTTTATTTATTTATTTTTATAATATCCGCTTTGATATCGAATTTTATTCTAATTATTAATTACTTTCTCAGAGTTAAGGAGGGGGTATACGTAATTTGATCTAACAATAAGCAGTTCAATCTTCACAAAATGAAAATAAAAATACAAAAGGTTCAGAAGTAAGACATCAATATTAAACACATGAGAGCTCTTTATATAATGTGTCGTAAAAACTAAAAATATCCATTTCCATAAGTAGGATTATATTTTAAACTAAATTAAAATGATGAATTTTTAAGTGTTTTATTTAAAACATTTATAATTTGTTAATTTGAATATTAGAATTTTAGATTCCAATTTTTAATGTCGGGAAACTGATTAGATCGAATAAGAATTTATTAGAAAATAATTTGATGTATTTCAAAGATTTTATATAACAATCTACAAACAATAGAGAAGTCTGAAAGATTCAATATATATCGTTATTATTAGAATATTTCAAAATTAAGGATTATATTTTAGTTAGATTTTTAATATTGCAATATTATAACAGTATTTTCCGTTTCTGTAAAATCAGATCATATGAATTTTACGTGTAATTTAAAATTTTTGTATAATATAGCTTAAGAGTTACGTAGTAATGTAAAATTAAAGTTATTTTATATAAATTGAGTCTATTTATTCTAACTTAAATGTTATTTAATTATTTGTATTTTGGAAAAATCATTTAAATATTTTTAATGATAAGAAGAATGATACGGTGAAACTTAAATTATTGAAAGGAAAATAACTGATTATTTTATTATCGAAAAAACACTAAATAATGTAGTTATATTACTTAACGTTTCGATTATAATTTGTTACATTTAATTTGATTTTAATCTAACATATGTTTTTGAAATTAATTTGAATTTGTATGCCTTTGCCTAAATGATTCACGTTTTTATTCGAGCACAGAATGGAGCGAATTCTTATATAGTCAATTCTTCTACTTTTACATTATAGTTGAATTTATAAAAATACTTTTTCCGGCTTGGATATTCAAAAAGTAGATCAAATATCTATTATATGCTTTCCAAGGCAAGGAGCATTACCAGAGAAGGAGCGAAAGAGAGAGAGAGAGAGAGAGAGAGAGAGAGAGAGAGAAAGAAAGAAAAAGAATAATCTTAATATAACTGACACCAGTCGTATCTCTTTATCCCTCTATGACATTATATCTCTTTTATAAATTAATATATTCATATCATTCTTCTTATTCGTGCATAATTTATCTTTTATGTGTCTTTATTTTTGTAATGCATAAAAAAGTACTAAATTTGAGCCACTCAAATTTAAAAATAATAAAATTTATTATATTAAGGAAATATTATAAAAAGTATCTTTATGAATGGTATGGTAAAATTTATAAAAAGTATACATCTTTATTTATGCGTCCTTATGTATAAAATATAAATGAAAAAATTTTTATGATTATTTTCAGTAAATTAAATTCATATAACTAGTTTATACATTTCGCATTAGCTATATGAAATATATTTAATAATAAGTAGACCTTAAATAATAATAAAAAATTTTAAATTTTAAAGTTGCATATTGAGATTAGTATTTGGATTTAATCACACAATATCCACAGCTCATTGTATAAAAATAATACAAATGTAGGAAATTTATTATTCTTAGTATTTTAAATGCATAATTATACTACATATGAATTTATAACTAAATTTGTTTCTAATTCACTTTATTAATAGAAATTTGCCTATAAACAAAACAAAGATTTATTTTAAAACATAAACTTTTTATGTTTTATTAAACATTCTTTAATTGTAAGTAAAATTGGTAATTAATACGATTGTACACAATTCAAGTGAAAACCAATTAGGAAAACATTATAAAAGAAAAAATATTGTTATCGGAAAACATTTTAAATTAATTTTTGAAATGCCAAAGATATTTTTTCGATATTTATAAAGTGCATTTAAAATTATATTATCGTGTATTATAGTTATATAAAAACATTAAATCTCTTAAAGACAATCTGAAAAGCATTCCAACAAGAACACAGTAATTTCCATCTTACCAAAAATTCAAATCTGATTTACAATAAATATGAATTTCTATAACATTTAATTTTAAGTAGTTAATTTTGAATATCTCATTGAAAATACAATAAATGGTGCTTTAAATATACTTGTGAAAATAAAAAGAAAAATGTAATTAATTTTATTTTATTTTAATTTTTAAGATTTTTTAGTATTAACTAAAACTTCGAGCTAAATGTTAACCAAAGTTCTTCTTCGAAATTGATGATGATGATTAATAATTATTGATTAATTAATTTTGATCTTATAACATTGATTTAGAGTATTAAATTAATATATGTTTATTTGTTTACTTATAAGTAGATTGAAGTATAATTACTTGAAAATTTTGGTTTAAATATTAATAATAATTAAAGTATATAAGAACTTTATTTAAAAACCAATTTATAAATTATTTTTAAAATATTTATTTATGTAATATAGTTATATTATAAATAATTTATTTTAAACTATTTACAACTCTTTGTAATAAACTAATTTCGATTGATTACAAGTATTTCATAAAATATTGATTTTTACAATTCCCCAAATATTAGAAAAACGAATAAAGTGAATGAAGTATTTTTCAAAAGCTACCGATAAATGTAGTGTGATAGAGATATATGTGTTATTTATAAACATTTTATCATTATTTATTGAATAACTATTTAAAAAGTTCTGATTTTCCAAGTAATGTGTGATAATCTTATTTTTTAATTTTTTTATAAAGTTTAAGTCTTATACGTTTTTCAAAATTAAAATGTACTTATCTTATGGCAGCAAATATTTAATGTTATACTAATACACATTATATATCATTACATATCATTTTATTAAATATTATATAAGACAAGCTTACTCCCTACTACATATAAAAAAAAAGAATTATTACCATTTAATATACTACATGACATTTTGCACGTATATTTTTATTTTAAATTATCGAGAAAAAATTAGCCCTAAGCTTATTTCAATTCGTATTCTAACAAAGATTTACAAAAGTCCAAGCATGTAAATCAATTATTTACAAAGAAAGTGTAATCTACATAAATTGGTACGAAAATAAGAAGTAGTTGAGCCGAATGTCTGAACTGGCAGAAAATAGGGGTAACGGCGTTATGACATTGTCATAACCATCAACTATATTAGAACGAGCACTGACAACTGAAGAGCGAATTCTACGCCAATGTTTTTCTTGGCCTTGTAGTCATCTACAGAGTCTACACAGCGAGCCTCCAATATATCCAGAAGTACTTATTTTCAAAGCACTTGTAGGGGATCAGTTTTTCTTATAAGTTGTTAGACTAGAAAAATGGCCCAGCTACAGTAGCATGGTTTTACTAACGCTGATTAGGTTACCAAAGCATATATTTCTAGCGCTCTTTTAATTGTCTAGACTGGGACAAGATATTTTTATTTTTCAACTTTAATAGCATTCAGTTAAAAAATCGTATGATTCTATGAGTTTTATATTTGAATAATAGATATTTCGTTTTTGAATTTATTTTTAAAACAAGAACCATGATATCTATAAATACGTGATAATGTTATTATTAGTGTTTCTAGTTAAAGGGGAAATTTAGCTGCTTATCAAAATAAAGGAAATTTTTTCACTAAGAAATATGGAAGTGGAAAATATCACTATGCATTTGAAATTCAAACAATTATGTTTTAAAAATCTATGTAAATATTATGTAGAAAAAAAATTTTTTTTTCACATTCTATTAATTTTCTAAAATTTAAAATTTGTTATACTTTAAGCAATAATAGATAATAATATTTTGTATTAATTTTATATAATTATGAATGAATTATTAATTAATTTCAAATTGAGCATTTTAACGGAATATTTTTTTCCATATTTGTCAATTTTTAAATTATTTGTGTATATTTTTGTACAAAATAGAATACTACTCAAGTAATTTAATATAAATATTACGATTTTTGAAGTTTTGAAAGTATAATTATGAAAATTGTAACAAATAGATTTAATAGTTAATTAACGTCAAATTATTTAGGGTACCATGTAAGTTGGCTGTATGTTTGCATTTTTTTAATATAATATAGTTAATATTTTCTAATAGCAAATTAGTTTCACATACGACATTATTTCTTTGTATTTTTCATAAAAATATTTTAATCTATAAAAATTTTATTCATAATAATATTTAATATCATAATAAAGTTCACACTGAATATAAATATTTATAATTAAAGTACATTAGTCCCATAAATTTAGTCAATTGTACATAATATAGTCGATTTTTGGTAGAATATACGTAAAATTTCTTATACAATTATGATTTATATAGTAAGTGCAAAAAAAAAAAATTGATATCTCTTTAATTTGTACGCAAGTTCATATAGATTTCATATAAACCATTGATAACTATTATGGTTACTTTTAATATTATATTATTTACAATTAAATTTATATTTTTCACCTTTATGTTATAAAAAAATTTGTATTAAATAAAATTTTATTTTATTTTATAAATTGGCTTATATTTATAATAATAAAATCTAATAATTATTCAAATATTCAAATATTATTTGTATATCACATTAGTCTGTATTAAATTGCCATTTGTTAGAGTACAAATACGCTATGCAATTTTTGATAACTCAAATTTTTTTTATACTTGGATTATGAATTTTAGTTTTAACTATATATAAAATATTTATAAAAAATCCATTTTTTAAACATATTTCTATTTTAATAATAATTTAACTTGTAATTGAAAATAAAAAATATATTTTTTAACGCTTCGATTAAATTTAATAACCTAAAAACATAATAATTGATTGATTGTGTAAAATTAAAAAATAAGCATTTCTGTTATTTATGCTCATTTTTATATTAAATTTTAATTTTTTATAGTCAAATTATCATTATTTTTTTCTATTATTTATTGTATTATATATAATTTTTTTTCTTTGTTATTTTTGTTCACTGGTAAATTAATATTTTTGAAGGTATGATTGTAAGACTTCTATAGTGCTTGTAAATACACGTTACATGTTATATACGTGTATATAACATATGTTGTTTAAAGCGTATTTATGTACGCGGACATTAAGTCTGAAGAAATAGCTATCCATAATTGTTACTTTTGATCTTCACAGAGAAATTAAGATTACGAACTTAACTCTCTGTGTATATATATAGATAGTATAAATAAAAATTTATGCTTTATGTCTTCTATATGAGAGATTCTGTATTTCTCAAATGGATTTGCAAAATAATTCGAGTATAATTTGTGTCAAAATACTTGAGATAGCTTCTACTATATCTATTATAGTTAAAGTAATCTAAGTAAATTTGAACGTTAAAATCAATTAATATTACGCTATAACACGTTAAAATTTCATATAAAGCAGAAGTACTTGAAGTTATTTCGAGTGTTATTCTGTCAAGATAAATAAGACGTGTAATAATTTATAACATCAAAAATTGCACTTTGTATTTATTACGAAAAATATTCGTGAAAACTTGAAAGCTTTTTTGTAGAAGAAATTCAAAATATTAATTAATAAGATACCTGCGAATATTTTTTAACATATTATGTTTGGATATAACTTAAAATATTAAAATAGTAATTTTTCTGAAAATTTAAAAAATTACATTTTATTTATCTTAATAGGAGAATATAATTTTTTATTTCTTTTAAATTCAGCTAATGACGAAATTTATGAAATACCTATTAAATATAATCAAACATCGACTAAAAATGAATTAAGAATCATATTTTTATCATAAAAAATAATTATTAATTCACGTTAATCTTATAAATTACGTTAGGTTGAATATTTTGTATTGAAATAATAAAAAGCGAAAAATTTTAAAGAACAGTAAAACTTTATAAGACTACAATTTTGTCATTTTTATTCTATAAAAATCTTGTATGAATTTTATTTGTTTATTTTTTTAATTAAACATGATAATTAAAAACTTAACGAAAATTAGTTTTAATTTGTTAAATAATAGTAATACTATATCATACATACACATCACTAACACATGTTAATTGTTTACTTAATTTTTTTTATTTCCTTCTAGAGTTTATATATTATATGATATTATTGATCAATCAATCATTAATATTAGTATTCGTTATAACTTGTTTAGCTAATATGAATACAAATATTTAGTTTTATAATGTTTTCAAATTACCTAATTTATTTTAGTCATTTAAAAAAACGAAAAATAATTCAAATGTTTATATTATTTATTAAAATATATTAAGTTATTTCCACAGTTATTCTATTTCTAATAAAATTTGTATGTGTATAGCAGCGATTAAAATTCTTATATTGTATTTTTGAAAAGGATCGATTACATTTCCATATAATAATATTAATTTAATATTTATTTTTCTCACTGATGTTTTTAAGCTGAAACTACTTTTGTCTTATCTAGTTATATCTGTCATTCGAATTCCATTATCAATTATTGTTTATTCAGTTTCTGTCTTGAAAAGTCATATGCAATTAATATGTTGACATGGAAAAAATATTACAAAATAAAGTGTAATAATAGTATGATTATTTCACTTAAAGAATAAATTTTTTATAAGGGAATATTATATTGTTTTAACAAGAAACGAATTCTATATTTTAGAATTATTGAAAAATAAAACGACAATATTGTCAGTTTTTAAATAATTATATTTTATTCAAAATTTGCAAATTTTAATGTATTGATATATGAATACAGTTATATATGTGTGTATTCGTATTCAAATTTAAAATATAATTCTTGTCAATTTGAAGTTAATTATATTTATAATTTTTATCCACATACATTAAATAAAGAGTTTGAATACTAACTGAAAATATTCAATAAATTTTTATTTTGTAATTAATAATTTATAATGTACCGTTATTTTATAAATTCAAAATTTTATCAATGATAATTTTTATTAAATATCTGGATTTATAATTTCTATCATTTTTATATATATTTCTACAAATGTATTTTATAAAAAAATTAATGTATTTTATATATAAATCATTATACCCTCATAATATTCACAAAACATCAATTATTTTTGTAATATTTCATTATTTAACTGCATTGAGAACATTTATCTAACTCACATACAACGTCAAAGCAATCTTTATTATATATATATACATATATATAATAAATATAATAAATAACATATATGCCGATATAATGTATTGTATTGAAATAATGATAATAAAATACATATTAAATAAGTACTATGCTTAAAAACCAAATATTGTTTAATGTTCTAATGAAATTAAGAAATTTATCTTAAACACTTTATAGCATATAGTGCTAAATTGAAAAATTGGAAAAATTCTTTAAAATGAAAACATAGGTCCTTACATATTCTAATAATTTATTTAAATTTAAGTAATTTTTTATTTTATTATATTGAAATACCTTAAAAATAAGAAATGTTAATTAACATGTATTTAAAAATCTGTTTTTATATTGTTTCAACTTTTATTTAGACAATTTATAATTAATAACAAATTCAAAAGTTCATTGATTTTTGTAAATTTCTTTTTGTACAGTAAAAAAATGGTTAATGTAAGCAAATATCAATCATGATCATTTTTATGTAATCGAATTAGATTAAAGTTTCCATGTATTCTGCAGGAAAACTAAGTAACAGCATTAAATTGATCTTCAACCACTATAAATATAATTGAATGTTTTTAATAATTTTTACTATAATGTAATTTTTATTCAATTTTTTTCAAGTATTTTCTTAAACTATTTTCAAGTCGACATAATAAATGTTTATAAATCTGTCGGCAAAATAAATTGAAAGTCATCATAATATGTTTAAAAATATTTATAATTTATTTAAATATTCCAAATTTTATTATTATATATTTTGTTAAATGTCATTTTTGATGAGGGGTACATGTTTGTAAAAATTAATGACGAATTGATATATATTTAAACAAATACTGTACTTCAATATTAATTTATCCAATTTCTTTCTCTCATTATATTCTTAAATAATTACTATGTGTTATTAATTACTATATTAGTTCGCATCGATAACATATATTTAGTCCGTATTTCTATTTATTATTATTGAGCCCATACTGCGTAATAACAATGTTTGGTTGTTTGGCGTGGCATATTGGGGGAGGGAGATACACGATGCGAGAGAGAATAGGGACTATTTTCTAGTATTCGTAAGTAGTGTGTTATTTGGAATATTATTTAACTTGTGAATACTGTTTTTATTTATTCGAGGAAATATGATCATTATCGGGTAATGGAGATTACAAATGTCAAAATGACATATTGTAAATATTTTTAATTATTGACTTATCTTACTAATTCCTTTTTATTTTATTTTTCGCCGTTAGTATCCAATAATTTCAAGTCTCACTAAGAGTTCGAATTTTTCTTTGTGTATTGTGCTAATCATATATGCTGTATGATAGCCTAATTTTCTGTTAATGTGCGTACTAAAGAATTAAAAAATTGAACATGTGAATATATAAATTTAGTAAAGTCTTTAAAATTTGATTCGTATATTGGCAGCGCACGGGGATGCAATATTGATAAAAATCTTAAATGTATGTAATAAATGGTGACCTCTTGTGTTTAGTGGAAATTGAAGCATCGATTTCGCCTGGCAGCCTTTCAAGGTACTCGTCGTCCTAACTAGTTTTCAGTTCATTGGTTAATGAAGAATCGATGTAAATTAATACAATAGTAACAATATCTATCATTCATTGTTCTCGTTTCTCTTACATGGGTTCATTATACTAGGTAAGGAAAAAGTATCAAATAAAAAGTCGAGTTATTACAGTTGTATGGTACCTTGGTGGCAATAATCGCTAGGACGACGATTGATGACCAGGATTGCGAAAATTGATCTGTAATTCTTATCTATAAAAAATAACATGATGGTATGTCGGCGGTCAGATAACGTTTTTTATCTGGATGTTTACTGATCGATTAAATATATATATGCGTCTCTGTCGCTCGATCGAGTAACGAATATCCTGTCAATTTCTGACTTTATTAAATTTTAGCCATGTGTCTTGCATATTATAGAAAAATGGACATTCCATTATTTCTGTATGAAAAGTAAGTACATTCCCTGCCGTGTGTATACAAGTATTGATATTGTATTAAATTATCTATATAATTTGAAGGAATATTTACTATTACTAATCAATGTATGATATAAATAAAAGTATGTTTACTATGAGCGAAAAGAAATGTTGCAAATTACTTGTATGTAACTTTTTATCGTAATCATTATACATAAAAATGTCGATCATTTTTTAATTTTTATAATATGAATTATTGTTCATAAAGAAAAATACATGGTAATTAACAAAAATAAATAAATTTGCCAGTCGTTGTTTGAACTAATGTTAAAAATGTGTTTTCTTCAAGTTTATGAGAGTTAATTTATGTGATTGCAAAAGAAATGCAAAATGCTTTATTTATAAAAATGACGTAAAAATAAAGTAAAGCTATGAAAGCAACTTATTTATAATCTATTTCTTATCAATGTATTTATTATCTATTTATTTTCTGAGCATGGTGAAATAAAGAATAGGATAAAATGTTAAGTATTTTAATTATAGAATTCTAAGTATACAAACTGAATGTATAATTATTCACAAGCTTTTATGAATTAATTATTATATATAATTATTACATATTACATATAGTTATATACAATATATATATAGTTATATACAATATAGTTATATACAATATATATAGTTATATACAATATAACTATATAGTTATGTATGTAGTTATATATAATAATATTATATACAATAATATTATGCTATGCATTAATTCGCAACTATCTACTAATATATATTTTTATCTATAAATTATCCATCTATTTTTCATTTATAGTTATGGAGAATTTTGAATTCCGAACCTAGTTGGTAATGTATTATGAATAAGACATCCTTTTACTATCTTTAAAGATGTTTAAAAATGGCAATACTTACATTTTATTAAAGATAAATTTTTCAAACAGTTTACAGCTCTTTATATTTTTGTTTTAAACTTTTTAGCTATTTTTGTATAAACTTCATAATAAAAGAATTTAATATAATTTTTACTTTTATTGATAATATACGAATCAATTTTAATGTACATTGAAATTATTTAATAAAAAAGTAAAATAAATTTCAGGGTGTTTTTACTAAAAATTAATATTTTTCATGTTACAAATATTTTGTATTATTATATTATATTTAATATGAATATCAAATCGGTATTTTCTTCCAATATTTCATGTAACGAGTATTAACAAAAAAATTGAAATTCACGTTTATTTATAGGTTTTCGTTTAACTAGACAATTAGAAGATAATATTTTAGATCAAATATTAGATTGTAGAATGATACGCAGAAAAACCTTTTTTATAGTTTTACTCATTTTCGTCATATATAACAATAGTTTTACAATTATTGTTGTTAATAAATATTATAATAATAAATTATATTATTATTATTATATTATAATATCGTAGACGATAATAAATATTCCTAAAGGTATCCCTTTCTAGATTAGTACTATTGAAACTACAAAAATTCACTTCATTTTCATACAAGAAACTATGCACAGTACGTACTTTTCCGTAATATTACACAGACGCTCTATTTAACACATTAAAATGTACCTATTTTCGAACTCGCTTACATCGCTACCGTAAATTTATCCACCAACCATGTGAGAAAGACAGTAAGTTTATAAAGCAACTTGGGTTTTAATGAGCGGAAAATTTTAATTTCAGACCGTCGTTACTATTGTTGCTACTACCATTGTGTGTGAACCACATTAATTGCTATGTAAAATTGAGGTAAAAGTCGGAGAAAGTAATTTTAAATACGTAATGATATTTTTTTATACGTGGTATGTAGGTTTATTATATGATAAATTAATAAATATTTTTGCATTATTGTATTTAGTAAATGATTCGTTTACAATTGGTTATAAAAGAAAAGTCTTTGCGATATAATTACTATAAATAATCTAAAATTCTTCAGTTAACGAGTTTTACTATAAGTGTATATTGATATAATTTTGATATAATTTGAATTACAGCGATCCTTCAATTTTATTTGTTTTATTTAAATATTACATAAATAATTTTCATGTAATTGTTAAAATAATAGTATTATCGATAACTTTACTTGTATATTAGAAATAAATAAACAAAAATAAAAATTCTAAAGAATAAAAAAATCGTGTATAGTATAAATAAAAATTATGAGAATATACTATAATATTCTCATAAAGTATTTCTCTGTTTAATTTATATTAAATAGAGAATATATTTATATACAAATAAAAGTAAATATGAATTATTTTAAAGGTATTAAAAGAAATTTAAAATTATTCAATTGTTATATTTTACTGACATATTCTAATTTTTATATTGATTTAAAAGTTATATATTTATTTATCAATGAAGTAAGTTATTATAAAATATAATCAATTGGACGTGCAATTTATTCATGCAAGAATAAATGTATATAAAATGGTGAATAAATGAATATTACAATGAGTAATCAAATAACCCATTATCGATACGATCAAATATACTATGTTTAATAGGTTAAAATTGTGAGTGCGAGGAAACTTTCATAATTTTAAAAATAAATTTTGACTTAAACTTAATTATTATATGCTGAAAATATCATTTATATATATTTTTTTCACTTAGTTAAAAATTTGTAATCTAATTGTATTAATTTAATTTATATGCAATCCTTGTATCAAAATATTAGTAATGTTAAAATAGTTGATTATCAAAATTATTGCACGTGATTATTATATCATAAATAAATGATACATAGAAGTAGTCTAACCTATCTATTCAATCCATTATATACCAATGAGATTTAATTCTCAACAAAAGCAATTTACGCATTTTTATGCATGTAAACATGAGAGCTGTTTTCTATCTACAGATATGAACTTAATCAACTTGACAGCACTGCTACTATGGTTGGTTGGTGGTCAGGTAGCAGGAGTCGGTGCAGGTTCGATGATTCTTATGGATCCCGAGTTACCACTGAAAAAATGCCGCTACATTAGATCTTACGATCTATTGCAAGCCCAATGTAAAGATCTTAAGCTCAATGATGTGCCGAATAACCTTCAAACTGGGATTGAGGTATGAATCCATCAATTTTTTCATGTTTAATTTAAATAAAAATTTTAAGTAATATTTTTTTTCTAAATTTTGTTGAAAGCATAATTTAATTTTTGATAATTTCAGTGAGTAATTTATTTACTTCCATTCGAATATTTATAAAACAGTTATAAGTAATATATAAAAGTTTAAATAAACTAAAAATTATGATTTATAATAGTATTCTTGCTTCATTTAATTATATATATATATATATATATATATATATATATAATTTTATTTAATTAAACAGCCCTTTGTGAATATTAATAATTATAAAATATAATAATATATTAATAATGTAAAATATAAATACTTTTCATGGTAGATATTACATAAAAAATATGAAGAATTGAGAAAAATAACAAAATATCTTTTACTTTGTATTATCCATAAGGTACTGGACGCACGTGAGAATCGTATTCGTGAGCTTCGTAACGACACGTTATCACGGTATATAAGCCTACGATATTTATATTTGCAAGACAACTTCGTCCAGACAATAGCCGAGCACGCGTTTGCCCCTACTTATTATTTGGAGGTCTTGGATCTGTCGAAGAATGGTTTACTCGAGCTGCCCAAGAGTCTATTCCAACTGCAATCGCTACGTAATCTCTATCTTAGCGATAATCAACTGACAGATACAGTTTTCGATATAGCCAGCATTCGTTCGCCCCTTCAATGGCTCTACCTTGCTAACAATAAATTAACTCGGCTTCCAAAGCTGAGTCCTTTAACCAGCCTCACCCTACTCAACGTTTCGTATAACTCAATCAATCATATAACTACGGAAGATATAGCGCCGCTTTGTTCGCTCCAGATTTTTGATATCACGGGCAATCCAATTAGATTTGATGAAAACAGTTGCGCGTGTTACGAGCTGAGGGAATGGATTAGCTTCCGAAGTATAAAGGTGAGATCATCAGCAACTAATTTAATACAATTTTTCCCGACAGATCGCTGAATTATGGCTATTTAATATAATCGCGCCAAAGGCTGAAATATATAGCTTGTGTATTTTTGCTGGTATCAACCTACCTAATGTGCTATTAAATTTTAATGAAAATATTAATAATCTCGAATTGAAGCCTTATTAACTCTGAAATGGAATGTCGAAGATATTGATTTTATATGCAAATAGAAAAGGATTTTATGTTTGTTTAGCGCGCTTAGGTATTGTATGCTTAGAATAACAAATCTTCAATTTTTAGTTAATTTATATATCGTCGCAGAAAATAATAGATCTAACGAATTGATCAATAAATTATATTCTTCATTTTACATATAGCTTAAACATTTTTAAAAGTCAATTCACAAAATGTTAAAAATGCTTTAATTTATGAATTCCTCCATCAAATTTTTAATGACCATTATTGCAGAACTTTGATAAATTTTTTAAAATAATTTTAACATAAAGTTTATATTTATATATTTTCTGTGCCAATAACATGTGATGTGTGGCCAACTTTCATTAAAAGAACACTCATGCTTTTCAAATTATGTACCACAACACGACAATAACAAAATACATTCAATTATGTACAATACGATTATAGCAAAAAAAGGTCCTATTGAATATAATTTATTGACAGTCATAGATTAGTATGATAAATACTTATTTAGAAACATTAACCAACGTTTTTCCTTCTTACTGAAAACAGTTGAAATTTCCGCTGGACTGTCCGCCGGCTGTGCGCGAGCAGTGTTCCATCGTAGAATTTTCGAACCGAACAATGAGCTTGTACAGCATTTGCCTAGCAAGCGTTCGAAATCGAGTTGAGGCGCGTAAAGCTCGTTCGACCTGGATTTGGATTGCCTCCTGTATTGGTGCTTTCATTTCCTGCATTTTCATCGCACTCTGCTGTATGCACAAGCGCAACAGAAATAAGCGCCAGCGACTCAAGGAGCAGGAGGTTCTTGCAGCAAATAATGGCAATACGGAACAGCTACTTAATAAGG
This sequence comes from Ceratosolen corneri, assembly GCA_030522565.1. Classification (NCBI taxonomy): domain Eukaryota; kingdom Metazoa; phylum Arthropoda; class Insecta; order Hymenoptera; family Agaonidae; genus Ceratosolen; species Ceratosolen corneri. The sequence goes on along the minus strand of JAPYYT010000052.1, from coordinate 14,231 downwards.
ACGTTAGTCATGAACAATCGTAAAGGGCATCGCGGAGGTTGACACAGGGAATTGAAACCGAGATTTACGAGCAAGTTTTTTTGTTTAAAAAATTTCCCTGTAATAATAGATATCAAAACGTACGTGATGGATTGAAGTAGTGGATTGAACTTAATTTTTTACGTTTGATAATTTGAGTTTTTAAATTATATCTGCAATACTAAAGAATCAAAGTGTATGGCCAATGTTGTACTAGCCGTTTGTATACTTGTGTTGGTGATGTTTGAAAACTATATAACAATACTAAAAGATAAAAATTCCAAATAATAAATCCTTTTATGTACTCGATTAATTGATAAAAAGTGGCATCTTTAATTAATGTAAAGTATTCGATAGACAAAATTAGTTTATTATTTTCTACATTTAAACAGATATTAATTAATTTATTTAAATTGCTATTGTGTGCTACGTAAAATTATCTAATAACTTCAAATACAATATTAGAATTCGTGATTTATGTTCGTGTTTTAAATTGAAACAATGGTTAATCGTATGTATAGATTAATTTAAATATAATACTTTTGTTTTATTTTATGGCACAACTTCATTAATTATTAATTTTTTAGTTTTTTATAATTTAATACTAGTTTTTATTATTATTTTTTTTTTACATATGTTTAGAAATGTGCATGATATTTTTCTGAACTAATAGGTGTAAAATAAGTGAGCAAAAAAACAAATATATGTAGAGTATTATTGTAGAATTAAATTAACTTATTTTCAATTTCAACATTATAAAGAAAAATATAGAAGAATTATTACAAAAATACTTGCTATGAGATAACTAAATATTTTGATAAAATTTTGTAAAAGCTATAATTTACAAATAAAGTGGATTTAATTAATCGTTACTTTCATTTTTAAAAAATTAGTTCTAAAAATTTTTACAAAATACGCTAATTTATAAAAGAATAATTCTTATTAATAAATAATATAAAAATTAAATTTATAGTATTTAAAGATTATTATTTTAAATAGTGGGAGTATTTACGGAATATATGAAAACAATGTTTCATAATTTCATGATGTGATGTATTACGTAACGCAAGTGTCGACACTACTTTAAGGTGTTAGGCTACTTTGTATTTGTAAACAAACCAATTTTTTATTTAAAATTGCTAAGTATGTAAATAATATTTAATAAATAACTTTAATATGAAAAATTTAATTATGATTTTAAATGAGTACATCCAATTTTTAAGAGTGGTGTACAATTCGTATCTCAACTATATCTTTAAAACTGAATTTTTATAATTTTTACATTTGTAGCGTAAGGTTTTACAAGCAATTTTTCACAAAAAAAACATTCTTTTGAAATATTGATTATTTATCAAAATTAATTTATATTACATTAGTATGTTTAATATAAATTAAAAATACTTTTTATGATATAAGATTAATAGGTGATAACTTTACTCAAAAAGCTTATTTAAAAAGAAGAAACATAAATTTAAAATTTTATACGGAGATGAAATAAAGAAAATATTAATTAAATTTATGTGATTTATTATTTTTTTAAATGCAAAGCTTGAGACTGAAAAGTGGTCTAACCCTTGAATAATATAGATTTTATTTTCATGTCATTGTGTGATCATATAAAATTATATTTCTTCTGTAGATTTTTTAAATACATATCATGTATTAACTGCATATTATAATAATTTCAAGCAAATGCATATAAATTTTTAATTATTCGTATATATCTGTCTAGTCATACATATAAGTTTATTTTACATGACAATTTTTATAACAAAATTTACATATAATTGTATATAATATTCAAAATTATCAATGTATAATTTTTTCATTGAATGTTCAGAGAAATTAACTGTACACTGTTCATTCAATAAATATGTCAAGATTGTTAAAACTATTTTTGAGGTATATTATTAAAATTTTACGAATAAGTATATGTATATGTAAATTAAATTTATAAAAAAAATATATTGGTCAAATATACAATTCATACGATTTCAATTATATTCTCAAAAAATTAATATCTTTCATAATATTAGCAATAAATAAAATAACTTATTTAGAGAAAATCTTTTTATATTGTTACTTAATAAAACGTACAATTTGTCATGAAATATATTAAGTACTTAAGGCATTAATTTAATCACAGTCAATAATGTTTTTATATATCGTCATTTTATATTGAAAATAAATTTTGTTATAAATTTAACAATTTTTGCAAAAAAATATAACATTTATTTCATATGCATCTAAGTAATGAAATTTACTTATTTTTATTTAAAAAATATTTAAATGAATTAATAAATAGAACTTACATATTAAAAAAACTGCAAATAAAAAGTGATGTATATTTTTAATATATGATTATACTTTCAAGAATAAACAAAATTCTGTATAAGTCTAAGGATATCCATCTATGAGTTTATTTTTTATGTGAATTCTACTTATACAATAATTAAAATAAAATATTCTATTCATATATCAAGAAATATTTTTAGCTAATTTTAGAAAGATTTAGTTTATTTTTATAAAATTTTATTTTATTTAATGTATTGTATTTAGAAGGCATATCAAATTAATTAATTTTTTTTTTTACTAAACACTTAATACATTGCTTATTATATCTGAATAAATAAAAGACATAATTGATTAATTGAAAAAAATAAACTTAAGATATAAAACAATAATAATATAAAAAATACTATTTGAAAGACAAAGACAAAGACATTTTGCATCACTTCAAATAATAACATTTTAAATATAATTTTAAATATAATGTTATTTTTATACAAAATAAGCAAAATTCTATTACAAAATAGTCATTAGTTTATAAGATCTTAATCGTTATTTCTGTGACCGTGAAAAAATGTGTGTATGTTTGTATATATATTAATGTGTGAAGTGAAGAGTTATGTATGTGAAACAATACTATGCTAGCCTTATTAATATATAATTATGGTATTTTTTAATGTATATTTTGATAATTACAAGGTGTTTAATTCTTTTTAAAAAAGTTTATATTTTATTTTATAATTTATGTACATGTCTTGTTTCACTCGGTAAGAAATTCAATCAATTTTATACCTCAACTTATTTGTTATATATATAATTATGTACAACGTAAATAAAATAAAGTTATTGCTTGAACAAAGTACTATACTCACTATATGATTATAATTCGATTCAACTACTCAATATTTATAATTTCATAATTATTTAATGATATTATTTATAAATGTAAAGAGAATAAATATAATTATTCTTGCTCTCATTGTACCAAAGAATATTTCCATTTAATTTTTGGTTTATGTTGTAAATTAATAATATCCATAAAAATAATTATACTTTAAATATATTATTATTTCATTCGTTAACATGTATATTTACATTTAAAATTAAAGGTACGTAGTTTTTAGTTTTAAAAACTATATTAATCTTTATTTTATTTATTAATTTAAAAGTTGATTGAATTGAACTAAAAATATAATATATAAAATGATGTACTTATATTAACAAAAGTACATCATGTTTATTTATCATGCATTATTTATACATCATGTTTATCATGTAAAGGCATAAAAAATTATTATCGTTTTACTTTTTATTATAAAATTTATATATAGTATTTCACTTTACACTTCATACAATATGTTAATTTGTTTGACATTTGATAATATTGTACATGTAACCACTGAAATTCCATATAATAAATGTTTATACAAAAATTATGTACTTCTTTTTTTTTTTTTGAAATCCGAGGTTATATCAAATATATTAAAAACATGTTGTAAAAGCTTGCAATTGACAAATTATAAAAACGTATATTAAAAATACGTTGAAATATTTGACTTTATGAAAGTTTCAACAAAGAACTTCCTGAAAACTGTATAAAGTGAATTTATTTATTATTCCATTCGATTCGATTTTTTGATGTTTAATTATAATAAATTATAATTATATTGGACGTTAAGTTTTAAAATACAAAACATTATTCGTTATTTTATTTTATTATTTTTAATTTCTATTTTCTTAGATTCTTGAATATTGCAAATAATTTTCTAAACGATTTACTCAAATCTCAATTTCAGAAACCAATAAAATAACAAAACAAATTATTATAATACAGTATAATAAATATTTAATAATGTAAAAAATAAGTAATCAAACATATGTTAAATAAATGTATATTTTCTATATTTAAATACAAGAAGTCTATTAAAAATATAAATTTATGAATTAACTTTTTCTATATTCATGTAAAATATTAAATCTAGAATAATAATTATATGTTTATAGTGTTAAATATGAGTTCTATTATTTGTTTATAAATTATATAAACTCTTCTAATAAAATAATATATAATTAATAGTAATAATTATACACTTATGTAACCGAGTTTAGGTATAAAGAAATTTTTCTAAAGTTATATTTAATTTTTTAATTTTTTGAAGCAAACTATTTCGTAGATTAAAATATAAAATACTTAAAGTTAAAAACTTCGTTAAAACAAATTCATTTTATGAAATTTGTTTTCAGTAATTATTAAAATATTTTGCAATTTTAATTTGATACAATAACTAATCTATCTTCACAAAAAGCAAGATTTTTCGTTAATTTATCAATTTTTGAACGGTAATGTGTAAATATTACATCATTAATTATTTCATAATTCTAAATTTTTTTATTAATCATCACATTTCATGATTACTTTTTTCTAAAAAAAATGCATTTTTATTTTTCATTGTAAATGCATAATAAATACAATAAAATAAAGATTTATAAAAATATGTAACTATATATAATAGATTAATCTTAATTTCTATTGTTATTCATTTGTAAATTGTGTCAATATTATGTACATTTCTTATGTAAAATTCAAATACGCTGTCTAAAAAATAAGATTTGCAATGCATTAAAGCTTTATTATGTTTGGGATGAGCAGTACGACGTTATTTTGTCGTCATCCAAATTTAAATTCGTATAAAAATTCGTGATTGCTGGTATAAAACAGGAAGAACTTTTCGACATCTTTCTCAACTCAGTAGATCGTACTCTATTTATTCTGCGTGTCGGTGTTTTATTACTTTTTGAATTAAGCAAATTTTTCGTAATAATTTTACAATCATTTTTTCGCTTTCGTATTTCGGTTAGCCAGTTCAAGTTTTCCTTGAACTTTTTGGGTGAGTTGGACAAGTGCGGTGCCGTACCGTCTACGACAAAATTCGGTAGATCCAGAGTGGGTGAAAACGAGGTTGGCAAAGTACTTCTATCTAATTCACAATTAGGGCTAAATTCTAGTTTTCGAGTCGCTCTAAGATTTAGATTCGCACGCTTAGGACATCCGCAGGCATCTTGAATAGGTGAAAGTATGCGCTTGTTTAAATTGGTCATTTTCCCGAGCCCGCTATCATCCGAGGCCATAGTGGGTGTAATGAGCTTTGTTGAACTGGCTATAATAACAATTAGACAGTAAGGAATTTAAAATTAACCTTTTTATACAGAGTGTATATAAATGTCAATATATTTTTCTTTAATTTTTGACTTACCTAGTGCTGAAACTGATTGTTCATAGCGCTCTGCATATCCAAATATATTTATTTTTTCATCTTCGTCGACTTCTTCTGGCCTGACTCGCCAAATTCTATGGCAACTATCATCAGAACAGGTAACGATCTACGTAAATTAATATGATTGCTGGAATTATTCAAGTGCTCGTGTCACAATATACCAACTAGATTTTTAAATCAAATAATGTTTTAATTTTCTTTCAAGTAAAATATTTAACTTTCAAAAATTATGATAAATTCTATTTATCTAAAATCATTGAAATTTCTAACTGATTCATTATCTTATTAGCTGTATATTGATAGATTTTAGTATTTTATAACGATATATTTTATAATGAATAGCATGAATTTCAGCAGGTCTAAAGATTTTTCTACATAAAGTATTGATAATTATAAGAATTTGTTAAGATTGAGTATTATTTAGTATTCTAAATACCTTTGTTTGACCAGTATTACACCAAGCAATGCAAGTAACTTCGTCTCTATGACCAGAAAGTTTAATTAATGGTTTTCCTGGATTTTTTGTATACCAAATATATGCAGATTCATTATTCGATCCACTAGCAAGATATTTGCCATCAGGACTTAGACAAGCTTTTACAAAAAATGTCAACATTTTATTGTGCAATCCATGTCCATAATACATTGCAACTATTAAAGAATTATTATTAAGATATATCATTAAGAGATATTTTACATTTAAGAATATTTACACTATAATTTGATTTAATTTACTTGGATCAGGATTATAGGATGATAAATTGTATGCATATATTTTTTTATCCACGCAGCTTGCATACATTGTAATACCTGATGGACAAATCAAAAGAGACGTAAAACCATTGTACGTATTACTTTTTCCTCCATAATTCATAGTATATTTAGCTATAGGTTCTTTTTTATGGATCGTATAATTTTTTCTGAGATCCCATGCCTTTATTAATCTGAAAATAATTAAATAGTTTTTTTTAATATAAATAAAAAATTGCCAACATTAACTGTAATATTTAATGTACCCATCGCCTGCTGAACATGAGAATAATGTATAGTCATCTTGAAAAGCAAGGGCTGTGACACTTTGGGATTTATAAGATTTTACTGATTGTGATAATATTTTACGTTGCTTTCCTACACATGAAACTTTGATTTCGTGAGCATTAAAAATTGAATTGTCAGGTTTCGGTTTACCACTATGATTTGCTCTGATGTCCCAAATCATAATGGCTCCATCACGAGCTCCGGTTGCAAACACAGCTGCATAAAATAACAATGGATATTAATTTGACTATATTAAATATTAATTATAAATAATATATATAATTTTTATTACATAAAAATTTATCACTGATAAAAAAAATTATATATTGAATTATATATTTATAATTATTACTATTATATATAAATAGAAACAATTGCATTATACCTTTGTCCTGATTTCGAAAAACAGCACTTTTAATTGAGTTTGTGTGACCATAAAATACTTGTAATTCTTTAATTTCAGAAGAAACATCCCATAGGCAAGCTGTAAGATCACCTGATGCTGTAATTAGTTTTAACTCTTGTGGCATCCATGCAATATCAAATATAGCATTATTGTGAGCCTAGAATATTAAATAAATTTTTATTTTGTACAGTTCAAATGCAAGCATTACTTAATAAATTATACAAATATAATTAAAATATTTATAATGAGAAATCTTAAAAGATAATTTTTAATTGTATTTTATTAATATAAAATTGCAACCATGGAAATATATATTAAAATCTTATTGAATGATAAATAGAAATAACTCTGATTGTTATTTTTTGATAATAATTATTTTAGAATTACATTGTCAAACATTTTTAAAATATGATTATTTAGTCTAAATATTATTATGTATGTTATTGCGTACATTTTATAAAAAGGCAGTAATGCTTAAAATTATAAAGATAACAATAAAGTCAATTTAAAAATTTCAGACTCTTAAATATATTCACCTGAATTCCTTCCAGTGGCTCTTGGGATTCATATTTCATTGTTGTATCTTGTAATGCAAGTTTGCCATCTTCATTTACAAGAGCAATTACTTGAGCATATTGGGGAGCAGAACAGAATTTACAAGCAAAAATTGGAGGTTTTGGATTATAATCTACAGCATTAACATTTGCTGATACTCCTTGATAAGCATCTTCACGATAACATTTTAAACGCAACAATGCAATATCATTATTTTGAAAGTATTCTGTAGAAAAATTTGAATAATATCTGATTAATAATGATAAGTTTTATACAATAATAAATAAAAATATATATTTACTTTTAAACATATAATAAATAATGTAAAAGTACATAAAAGCTTAGATTGGACCAATGAAAAAATATAGAGCAATTTACAAAAGAAATCTATTTTTAAATATAGTGTTAAAAATTATTATGTACTTAATCCTTTTTCTCGTGTCGAAATGGAATTGATGATATTCATTATTTTTAAATAATAAACAACTAGTAATAATAACAACTGTTAGCTTTTGGGACACTTCGGCGGGAAAAACTATAATAAAATGAAATATACAGAGGTTCGATTGTTGGACTCAAGGAAAGTAGGTTAAAAGATCGCATGCGCAAATTTCGCTGAAGATTATTGGTTCTCAAAATGTGCTCCCTCCTTCCAATTTGAGCTACGATTCAAAAAAGTTGAAAATAATTTTGTATACTTATAATATTAATAAACAAATTAAAAATTATTATAAAAAATATATTTATTTTAACTAATTTTCATAATCTTTATTTAAAATGAGAAAAAAAAATATATTTTTATATAAAATTAAATATAGTATTTTTCTATAATAAGAATAATAAATATATATAATATAGTGCAGATATTTTTATATAATGATTTATGATGTAATGTTACGAAACACAGTACTAAATAAAATTCATAATTTACATTCATTATATAAGCATTTTTATAAAAATAAAGTTATGAATAAATAATTGCATATGAGATTAAGATTTCCACTAGAATGTATATTCTATAAAAATCATTAACTTACATTTAAGAGAAGGCTATCAAAAAGCTTATATCATTTTATTTCCAATTAATTTAATTATTTGTTAATAATAGTTGTTATTGTTAAAATATTGGTAAAATATTGTTAACCATAATTTATTTCCATATATATTTGTAGGTATGCTTTACACTTATCTTATATATTACATTGTATATAATATAATTATAATATTAATTACAAATATTATATATTTATTGAAATTTCATATTTTATGTCAAAATATTAAGTATATATATATATATAATATAAATACATATATTATATATACACCCACACACACATATCTAGGCTCAAAATTTATTATTTAAGGACAATATATATATATATATATATATATATGAATCTAAAGTTTAAAATAGAATAAACTGTTTTTAAAGAATATATTTTTTATGCTGATCTAGGATTAAACTTTTGTACACATAGCTTACCCACAGCTTACGCACAGTTTACGTATAGCACAAAAAAATCCTACGTCAGCATAAAAATATATTATTTAAAACCAATTTCTGCAAATCATTATCAAAGATATTGTTCAAATAGTCATTAAGAATGTGAAAAATAAAATATTTAATTAAAATTTTGTAGAGAACCCTAATGAAATTAGACAAATATTTTTATTGCAATTTTCTTACTCGCAAAGAAATAATTCATTTAGATTAAATTTATACAAATGAATTTTAGAAAATAAAAACTATAACATCGGAGTTTAAATAACAGCCATTTTTTATTATATGAAATCTTTAAATAAAGACATGCAAAAAATATGTGCAACTCCTAAAAAATCAGAATTAAAAAGGAATGAAAATGTTTATGAGCCATGCAGTATCCAATATTTTTTCAAAATATAAAATATTATATGAGAAAAATATTTTTAACGATTCCTGTGATTGATTTAATTTATTCAGAATTAAAATTTCATTTTCTGCCACTTAATGAAAGAAAAATTAATAACATTATTTTAGCCTAAAGAAATGTATTGCACTTAAATGCATTATATAAAAAATTTAATATAAATATAAATCATTTTCAAGATCTATGTCATGTAGACTGGAAGTTAAATTTATGAAGTTCGTATGATCAAAAATTTATAAAAGCAATACTATAATAAAAAGATACATAAATACATAAATACAAAAAAAATTATTAATCGGCACTTGGTATAGACACGTTAAGGAATTAAGTCAAAACAGGAAGTCATAATTTTTTAATTTCCAGATGAAAAAAATACTGACACTATTTGATTTCATAATACAGATGGAAAAATCTGCATTGCCATAAGTATAGCATATATTATGCACCTCGATAGAATCGAGAATCTTAGCGCGGTTTTAGTAAAACAAGAAAAAATTTTATTTTTTAATTTAAAAATAAATTTAATATTTTCTATTTTACAATTTTACAGTTCTCTATAATAATTAATGTGTTCATAACACACCAAGGCCTAACGAGACATATTGATAAAAAAATATTGAATTATTTTTAATGCTTTAAAACGCATCCTTGCATAAGAAATTCGGATCAGGATAATTTTAAAATTGCAGCGGATAGAGTGAAGGACTTAATAAACAACTGAGGAAAGTGTGAAATATGTACTCATCATTATTAATTCATATGTAGTATCAAGATATGTCGTCTTCACATATATAACTCGTAGATTGATTTTTATCAAGATATTGAAATATCTTATTTTTTTAGTTAATTATTTTTTTCATAAAAATGAATAAGTAACTAAGCTGACTGATATTCAATTAACATGAATATTTCATATATGTTATAAGAAAGCTATTGAATTAATTAAAAAGATAAAATGCTGTTAGTAAAAGGTATTTTGAAATAGTAATAAAACTGTGTAAAATAATGTTTATTTATGAGATGAGATAGAGCTTGGGATAAGACATGATATTTTTTATGAAAAATGTTCGGCGTGTTGTAACAAGTTTTAATAAAATAAAGATAAACGTAGTTTTTAAAAATTTTGAAAGAGGCTCAATAGAATTAGTTTGATCAAAAATTATTTATCAATTGCTTAAAACAATTTTATAGGTTTCATTCTCAGCATGGAATAAAAACACGCACTGAATGCATAGTCATAGTACAGATTCCCGTATATTTCAAAAAACAAACTTGAGAATTTAAAAAAGCTTGTTGAAAGAAGCAAGAATTCTTATTCTGCTTATAATCATTTAGTTCATAAGTTCATAGTTGTTAAAAATAAACTTAAATTAGTTTAAATTATTTTGTAACCAAAATTTATCTTACATATTATTTTATATTAAAACGTGAAATTCTTATATTGGAAATAAAATATTTTATATGGTTATCGGTGATGCAAACTGTAGTAATATTTAATTGTAATTAATAAATTTATAAATACTTTTACATCAAAAATATCTATTTTAAAATAATTTTATAAATTTATTTTATATTTATTTTTCTTGTAATTTATATGTAAAATAGCTTATCTCAAATAATTAAAATAATTAATTTTTAAATTATATAATTGTTATACATACAATATTTAATATGAACTATTTTTCTGCAATTTAGTTATATTTTTATATTTATATTTAATTATATTCAATGTAATACATGAATGTATACTTCGTTTTCTGTAATTCTGTTAAAAGTTGTAACCAACATTTTATTTATAAAATTAATATTAGAAATATTGAACAAATGTCAATTAAATGTCAAAAAACATTGTATATAAAATAATTTATTTAAAATATATCATCTAAATTTGTAAAATCATTTTATTTATTAAATGAAGTGTTTTAAAACATTATATTTTTATGTAAATATTAAAATTTCTTTTTTTGTTATATTATATTTATTTTGATAATATATTTAGAATGTTCTAATGGATTAGAAATTATCAAAAGAAAAATATTTTAAGATATTGATATGCGTATTTATTCGACTTATACAATGTTAATATACGATGTGAATATGTTAATACTATATAATATTATATCATTTAATAATATAATATTGCATAATGTTGCATTTTATCTTTTATACGATGATAAAGAAAATTCCAAGTATTATTTAAGATCATTACATTATCGTGTGTTTAAAAACATCTCTTCCCAATCAAAGGAGTGGAGAGGTAGATAGTGGAAGGGGATAGGGCTAGCTAAGAAAATATAAAGGCAGTGCAAATTATTAAAGAATATAATCTATGGTGAATTTATTGATAATAATAAATGAAAAGATAAACGTTAACAAATAAACCAAAGGTGAACAGCTGTGTCTTCAAGTTGATCGGACGTGAGTTTCTCCTTTTGATTAGCCTGGAACTTTATTTATATATATAAATAAATATATATATATAATGTTATATTAAATGAATAAGAGGATAGCAAAATACTAATAAATGATTCTACCAATTGCCTGTGAAAATACAAAAATTGTTATTTATCTTTTCTAATAAATATACTACCAAAATGATTCTCGGCAGAGCTTGTTAATTCACCTTATCAATATATAGATATTTAAAAAATCATCTATACGCATCATATAAGAATTTATTACAATTTTAACAATAGTTAATTTTTTTTAAATAAAAAAATATTACTATGTTATGTAACATGTAATTAGATTACTGTTATTTTCCGTCGGATACACTTGAAATATTAATAACGAATTTCCAATACAATTTTATGTACAAAAATAGATTTTTCTTCGTCTAAAATTTTGAAATCACTTGTAGACTACAATGAAATGATAAATATTATATATTGAATTATCATAAGCATATCGTATACTTTCATGAATGCTTGCATCATTTGTATATTATATATATGTTTGATGCACAACACTTGGAGCAGCTTAATAAACAAGAGCAATCAAATATATTTGATAATGAAGTAACCATTGGAGTAATCATACTCTGATTACGAAACTGACCATCTTTTCATGGATTTCATCTCTTTACCCCATTGTTAAATTTATAGAACTGTAATATATCGATATCCAATATCCTATTCATCCCGGTACATTGAATTATTCAATATTTTGATTGAATAAATTCAATAAAATAATATTTTGCCTGTATAAAATAATAAATATGTCATAGATTCATATAATTTAATTACATTTTTACAAATAATAACCAATTAAAGAATTTTTAATCGATGTACAAGTAATTAATAATTGTAAAAATTATAAAATCATTAGAATCATTTATTACAATCATATATTCTCATTAGTATTACTAATAGTAAGCTCAATATAAATTTATAAGGAATGTATAAACAATTATTTTAATTTGTAGAAATTAATTTTACAAATAAATAGGAAGTTAATTGATCTATGTTAATACAAACTTTCATTATAAATAAATAGTTTGTCATTATAAAGACAAATTTCATAAAGTTATAAACATTGGCTTAATTTTTCATGGCAAGTTGATAAAAATCATTCCCTCCTCAAACATTAAATTCTCCTTCATCACATACTACTAAAAAACCACAAGAAATTTTTTCTGAAACTATCAGTAAAATAATTTCTTTTAATAAGTTAAATTTTGAAATACATATTGCTAAAATATTTAAAACTGTCAAATCAATATCAAACTCTGTCGTAGCTTCAACCATATACTTCATTAGTATAAATTACAATCATAGTAGAAATTTATCTGCAAGCAATAAGTAGAATGACTTTTCTTGTTGAGACTGAATAAAATCTACGTAGTACAGTTTGGAATGTATATTTTTTTTACTATTTTTTTCTCAAAAATATACCTTCAAATTAAAAATTGAAGCGTATACTTTAAGCATATACTTTTATAATTTAAGTATAAATGATTGATTATTTGTATTTTTAACTCTTTCTTGATTAATAATTAAATAATAATTTTTATATTCTGAATATATTAAATAAGTTGAATAAATTTAAAAATATTGCAGTTAATAATCATTAAAGTAAATTTAAAAAACATTAAAATATTCTGTCAATTTGATATTAAAATTAAAATATTATTAATATTTTCATTATTTATGATAGCAATTACATTTGATGCACTTACATAAGCTAATATTTATATTTTTTGCCAAAAATCTTCAACTTTTAATGAATAAAGTGTATTATGAGAATTTTCTATTTTCCGAATTATTACTTTTTAATGAATATATGTCTGAATTTGTAATAATTACCTTTTCAAACCATCAAAATTATATAAATAAATAAATGTAATAAAAAGGACCACTATTAAAACTTTTATTCATTTATTTTTTACACTTAATTACTTTACTTACTTCAACTAAGGTAGATTAAATTTATGTTTATTTATTCAAAATAAATATTTAATATTAAACTAAGTTTTCTCTTATTGTGTTGCATTAAAGAAAAAGAAAGTTTACAAAAAAATTAAAAGTTCCTGAAATAAATATGTACATTTATTTTTGAAATATATACATAATTTGAATTAAATAAGTAATACAAATATTAAATATGAATCATTAATATGAATTCTATTTTTCAATTGTTGGTAATTGTTCGAGATTTCTAGAACATTGTAGACGTTTCTCAACGGACTTTTAATTTCTCAAATTTTGTCGCGCTCGACTCTCCTTTCCCTCACTTCCCCTTCGC